>JAYJMH010033645.1:0-16492 GCA_036873815.1 Phacellophora camtschatica
GACGATGTTACTAAGTTAAATGTTGACATTATTCCACGTTTTCAGAAGGTCGTTGGCGACCCTGCCTTCATCTACTACTCAATGACACAAGTGGACCTAAATTCCTTGGTAAATTTCATTGGATTGCTTGTCGAAAATGATCTGCGCTCTCATTTGAATGACATCACGTTACGCATACGATTTGCATCAATAACAAACAAAGATGGCCTAAAAGAATTGTTCAAATCATTGCATTTCTTCAAGAATGTTTGGTTTACATATTGCGAATTCATTGTTTATCCCTGGGGAATGATGGAAACAAACGACGTTTCTCGAGAGGATTCTTCCAAGCTGGAGCATCTTTACATAAACAGATGTGATATGACAGTAGAAGAAGTGAACCAGTTGGTTCATTTCATTCCTTTCGTGGAGAAAGTGGAGCTCATTGATCTAAAATTAGGCGATGCTAACCTGAAAGAGCTGATTGATGCAATAGCGAAAGAGCACGCAGAAGGAAGAGGAAAGATCAGGGAGCTAAAAATGAATTATTGTGCTGTCGGCAATGATTTCAAAAAGAAATTCATGAATTTGAAGAAAGTAGACGTTCACATAATCAGATAAACGGTTTTACTCAACGCCATAAAGAGTTGTAGTACTGTATTAGAAATTAGCATAACATCTCGCAAAGACAAAGTTTACTGAACTTAAGTTAACATTTATTGCCGTTTTTTGTATTATGGACTTGATATTTTTGATTCATTTACAATTTTTCTTTTACATGTAGCTTTTTCAGCTACAGTTTTTGCCAAACCGCTCATCGTATCAGTATGATTAAAGGGACGCTGAAGAACTTGAATGGAAGATTATTTTTATTGTGGAATTCATGGAATGGAAGTGTAAATTCTTGCAGATATTCTCAACGACATTGCTATGATTCTTTAAAGTATAAACGCATATTTGCTGTTTACAAGCAAGCTTCATTTCACCTTTAATTTCCGATTTAAGAGGGCCTGAAATGTCTGATGAGGGGGTGACTTGTTAACGCCTGTAATTTATTGTTTTGACACGCTTATCATTTTTGTAACGAATTTTGTAACCATAGTGAAATTGATGCACTTGATTCAAAGCGCGAATCCCTTGAGTACAAAGCAAAACTCTCTGAACTGAACTGGAAAACGCAATACTGTTTGTTTTATTTTCTAGTTTAGAGAGTGTTTTGTTTTGTACTCGAGGGACTCGCGCTTTGAATCCAGTGTGTCAATTTCACTATTGTTAAAAAATTCGCCTCTGTTACTCATGATCAGTTTATGGTTTGGTACAGATTCTATCTGTAAAGTTGCAGCGATCAACAAAATGTTTTTCAGATCTTATCAAACTATGTGCCCTGTAAATTTAGATTATTGCTAATTATTTTCCTTCGTACAAGACAGCAAGTTATTGCAACTTGAAAAAATGAAATTGCCATTTAATTGATTCCTATTTTTCAAAAATATTTGAAAGATTCATGTTTGTTTTTAGCTTTTGAAATCGTCCAAAAGTTTCTTGAAGACTTGAACTTCTTCCCTCTTTAAGAAGTTGCTCCATATTGAGCATCTTGAGCTTTCGTAGCACACGTGTTGCTCTGTTTCATCTTTTTGCACTGTCAAAAGATTTTAAAAGCTAACATAACTATGGAAACTCTTTTGCCCTGATGTTTGAGAATAGGCGTCAAAGCTATCCTTTATACAACAAGATATGCCGTACGCTTTTTCCACATACCCACATCCCCACATATCTTTTTATTCAATGGTGTAAACTAAAAAAATCTATTAAAAATACAAGAAAATTGTTGCTCTAATTTTTGTAATTTCAACTTATTTCTGCTGCATTGGATTAATTTCTGGAAGCTGAAATGTGCAAATTAAATTCGAAAGTAGTATGGTGGTGTTTTAAATCAAAAACGAAAGGAAACACACCCGAAACTCAAAATTCGTAGCTTGAGCTATGGCAAAACTCGTGCTATATGGTTTATTGATATTTTTCATTCACATATTATTATCTTTTATTATATTGTTATCTAGCAGTGGCGGTACCAGCATATATATAGGTAATAACATTAAATGATAATGAGCTGAACTGAACTCGGCTCCTCAAAAAATTGAGAAACTTGAGCACTCGAAGACTATTTACTAAGAAACGTGTTTAATGTCCGTTTGCATAGATATAAAAAATTTAATAATTTTCTGGCTGTCTGAGTTCTTATTTCAATATATATTTGTATTATATCTAGCCTATCAACACACCATATAAAAGGCTAGATACGTAATTTCTAATACTAAATTCTGCTCAAAACTCCTTTAAGAAACTGCTAAGAAGCTCTTTTAACACAACTTTTAGTTAAGGTCAAAATTGGGTGGAAAATTCACCACACCGCTACTGTTTTGTTATATTATGTTCATGCTGTTATTGTTATGCTATGTTCGAGTTGTGTTTGTTGTTATTTAGTTCTTTAATGTTCTTCTTGTTACTGTTATATCAATTATTATACTCTTATTATTATACTCTGTTTATTATTATTATTATACTCTGTTATATTTACAAAAACAAAAAAAGGGAACCTTACCTTTCCGATAATAAGATTCCTTTTATGAAAAAACCTCTTTCTTGCAAATTCAACTGGAGCTATTACATGTTCTTTTTTATAAGAAACCTATAAGAAACTATTCTCATTAAAAAAAAAGTGTACTGTTAAGACGAAGGAGATATCATGGTATGCGTTTTTTCTCAATTTTTGACAAATAATGACCTGAGTAACCAGAAATACCCGCAAATCAAAACAAAGTATTTTACTTTCCATCAAAGTCCACTGAGTCAAAAGGCGAAAATCGCTACATGTTTTTTATAACAAACCTTGCTTTCCGCCCCAGTATGAAAAGGTTCTTAAATATTCTATTTTTCTTTATTGTTACGAGAAACATCCAAAAAGTGCAAAGTTTCGTATAAAGCAGTTTCTTATAAAAATTAGAGCAAACTTTTTAGTATTTTTAACAGGTTTTGCTTATACACCATTAAATAAAAAAAAATACCAATAATATTAAGAATTGATATGTGGGTATAGCGTACACCACAAGCGTACACCACAAGATACATAGGCGTGTTTCTGTTTTTTTATACTCGTTGGAAAGAGAGGCAACTTTTGTAACAATACTGAAATTTTTGCACAACGATTTCAAAAGTATAGATTCCAAATCTTTGATTGGTTAATGATGATTTACACACGCCGCCGAAATAGCCAATCAGATGACTAGAAATCACTTGAAAGTTCTGGAAAGGCAATATTCCAGTCCTTTTTCTCGATTTTATAACCCTCGGTCAAGAAAGCCTGCAAAAACTTTTTTCTTTTGCATTGATCAATGGTTTCGGGTGCACATCTCCAGCACGGAGATTTTGAAAAACTAATTCGTTTCGAAAATTATGGTCTAAAGAAAAGCATCGAAATTAGTTAGCAAAAGCAACGCCAAAAACTTCTGTATGACTCTTTGTCCTATTTTTTATTTAATAGGATTGAAAAATAGTAAATAAACTTGACATGGGCCTGTGCATGTCTAATGAATAAAAAAAAGACGCCAAGAAGAGTCATCTTCTCATTTTCCCTCATGGCCTAAATTAAACAATCCTGAGTTTTGTCTTTGAATTGAGGAGAAATTGTCTTTAAATTTCGTGTTTGTCATTTCAACTTTGCAAAAGCAGCAGAAAATTTTCCGGGGATGATGAATAAATTTATTTTCTCGCCATTTTATTCATCATCTATTCCCAAATTCCTCTACAAATATTGAAATTTTGCCAAAAGAAACACGGCTTGTTTGCACGAAAAAAATGGAAGAGAAATGGTTTGTTGAATTAATCGTGGCTTTCGTTTTCGCGTCGTTTCCAGACCATTCATTCTTTATTATATAGTTTGTCCCAATCATATTTTGCATGGGTGGAATGAGCGGCTGCGCGAAGAGCAAAACGTCCTTCTCACGATAGTATGCCCCGCCGCTAAGTATGAGTTTTGAGGCAGAAATCCCTTAAAGTGAATAAGATTTGTAAATTTTTGTTTTCTCATTTGGAAGGCCTGTGATCGAAACGTGTAAACTTTTTCCCTTCTTCAATATCTTGTTTAGTTTCCGAGATATTATGCTTTGGAGTTGAGACCTCAGTGTCCGATTTTTGTGATGCGTGAAACTAAAGAGTTTGCGAATTTGTGACGTAATGTGTTTGTGTTGTGAAAGTAACAAAACATAGAATCAATGATTACTCGAAAGTTACTGAAGCAAAGTTGTTGAAACAGAGCAATTGAAGTACAACAATTGAGCCGTGAAAAAACTTTTGACGATTCACACAATGTTACCACATCAGCGAACTAGTTACCAGACTCCTTTGACTATTTTGATCAATTTATTTTCACATCACTTCCCGCAGTAAATATTTTATTTTTGAAGATGTTAATTCAACATCAAGCTTGCTAAGAACTATTTAAAATTATGTTTAAAAACATGTATCACACAATTCGCTGTATAATGAGATCTTTCGATTTTTTTTATTTGAGAGGTCTAGTAACTAACATGCTGTCATGGCGACGAAAGTCCATGTAATAAAATTTTGATTGCGGTTCAGTTGTTGTTTATGCAAATTTTTATTAATTTTGCTTCAATAGTTTTTGAGTAATCAATATTTTTATATTTTCTCATTTTCACAAGACAACCTAATTACGTCACAAATAATCACACATTTTTTTGGCGTTTCACTGCCACTTTTTACATCTAAAACATCTTCTTCAAACCTTCATATTTCAAAATCTATGGAAGAGATTGAAAAGCCAAAAAAAGCTTGTGACTTCTCATCAAACATTCCTTCATATTAAACAATGACAAATTTTCGAGTCCTATGCACTTTATTGTAGGGTTAGATAGCAAAAATCGTGGTTAATGTTAAGTGATTTGATTTGACGAGAATTGGAACATTAAAGATGGGTGGGTTTATGAAATTTCAGTGAACTCTACAGTTTACAGGCTCTAGGTGTAGAAATGTAAACAATAAAAATGAGAAATTGGAAGACTTGAAGGGACATTTACATTCAATTAATTTTCTCGACATGGATCAAATAATAATTGAGGAAATTAATGTCAACAACAATTTTAGTTAATTTCGTGATAATGAAAGTTGTAAAGTCTTCCCGAGGTTTAATTTTATTCCAAAGAACCTTTTCCTCATCAAAATAGAGATTAAAATTCTTGACTGCAGTCGAGAATGATAATGCTTCACGATCCTTCTTATTATTTCTTGTATGATGTGAATGAATTGAAGTGGATGAAGGTTCTCTCGCCAGATCACATCAGAGTTGGTTTTGTGCATGGATTAAAAACATTACAAACCAATAATAATAATAATAGACCTGTTGTCAACTTTGTATAGGTTTACAGCTACCTGCAGATTCTTATAATCCTACCGTACTACCTCCTTCTCACGCTCCGTCGCAGCGTCTTTTACACTCCTCCATCTGAAAATGTATACTTACCTTACCCCCTGTACTAACTTTAGAGTGTTTATCAAAAAGAAAGGGTACTGTGAATTATTCACTTATTCACTCCTGCGCAACGCCAATTACTCCGCAATTCCTTTCCCTGGCCCAATTCCTTTCCCACTCCTGCCCTCAAGCTCAAAAGAAGATGCTGCGACGGAGCGTTACCTCCTTCTTCAACATTAAAATAAAAAAGGGGCATAAAAATTATTTTGATATTGTGTCCAGTGAATTTGACTCCTTACAAGTGTCATTTTTAGCCCTATCTGCACGGTGTCCAGCATGTTCTAAAGTACATGGAGAGGGGGGAGGGGCTCTTGTCTCAGTGTAATGGAACTTGGTAGTAATAATATACTGTCATTAAATGTATTTGACATCATAATTGATCACATGTTAGCAAAAATGCTAATTTTGACCGCGAATCTTCTTGAATGTCCAAACATATCTTGTTTTCTCATTTCACCTGTCTTACATTCCGTGTTTGTCACTAAAACAAAAACACGAAATGTATTTGTAAGACAAATAGAATGACAAAACTCGAAATGGGAATGAAATAGAAACTTTACTTTTCCTAAAGTCCGTCCTTATAGCAAGAGAAATTTCTTCAAAACTGTAAGATATCATGTCAAAATATTTTAATATTGATTGTCTATTGGAAAATGGAAAGGCAAGTAAAAGCGAGTAAAAGCGACTTATTGACAAATTACCACTCCCGTTGCCCTCGTAATTTTTACGTCATAATTAAATTTTAGAGAGTGGAGGAGCAATTAAACCGCTGTGGAGAAGCACCAATTTTATGTTTACATCATTGTTACAATTTTCTAATGGGGTTGCCTTCACATGTTGAGCCTTTACTACACTGTGAAATACAAGAAACAGCATATTTCAAAATAGGTGGCTGACTCCCGCAAAGAAATTAGGGGATTGTGACCCCCTCCCTCATTAGCAGATACTTTGCAGAAAGTTCTGAAAATGTGTCAAAAGGATAGAAGACTTTCAAGCCCACCCCCTCACTAAATCACAAAGTATGTATTGTGTTTACGAAATTATCAGTGAGACCCCCGTGCAGAATAGGGTTAATAGAGATTAAAAACATTACATTTTTCAACAAAAACTGGGGTACATATTGTACAGGATAAAAAGTCTTCAATCATCCAACTGCACTGAATCAATCAACCAACATCATTATGTAGAATCTAATATTCACTAAAAATTTCTAAAAGTTCTTAAGAAAACTCGAACAGTGGTGGCTTTAATACAAATGAATGAAATGACGAATGTTGTAGTTGTCAACACATGGCAATGCCATGCATAATTAACTCTGCAAGATTGTTGCCGAGATGGTGGCGCCTAACTATCGCTCTCGAAATGAATTTCAGATTTTCCGGTTTCTATATTTTCAGCTTTTTCAGTTGATAATGGTGGAGGAATGATATTCATGGTTATCACAATGATAATTTTCCAAATATTAATATTTCTTAAACGTCAAAAATTAAAAGAAGCATAAAGAAACCAAGCCAGAGTCCCAAGAAATCCAAGAAAAAGACAGAATCCCAAGAAACCCAGAGGAAGACAGAATCCCAAGAAATCCAAGGGGAAAAACAGAATCCCAAGAAATCCAAGAGAAAGACAGAATCCCAAGAAATCCAAGAGAAAGACAGAATCCCAAGAAATCCAAGAGGAAGACAGAATACCAAGAAATCCAAGAGAAAGACAGAATCCCAAGAAGAAGACAGAATCCCAAGAAATCCGAGATACCCCAAAAAGTAAGCACCGTACGTAGGCCTGTTTACACGAAAAATTCATGCTATATTTCAGGCTATTTGGTATTTTCCTCAACTTGAGAGGTCAACCTGAGAGCCGAGAGGCGAGACAAATTTCGTTTTATCAAACGTGAGAAATCATCCTACTTCTTGCGTTTGTCGATAATGAATGTAGAATGATATGCAAACTCACCAAAATACCGTCAAGTATGAATCTAAGAAATCTTTAGACATTTTGTTTTAGATTTACTTTCGACTTTCTTTAAATCTTTAGACTACATAAACTGAAATTTTTGATTCTAATAGGCATCTCTAAAATATCTAAAGGCTGATATCTGAAAAAATATATTTGCTTGTGAACGGTCCAAATAACAGTCATTACAATTTTTACTCTCTTCAATCATGCTTCAATGCAGAAGTACAAATTGAAAAGTTAAATCTTAAATTTCAAAACGAATTTCTGCACGCTTTTGTTACAAGGGGAATCACCGAGACCTTGTTGAGGTTTTGGTGATTCCTTTATGTCTCGTTTAATTCCTGCCCTGACCATCCCCCCGGGACACCCCCGGGCATTTGCAGATAAAAAATTCCCAACCCCCGAGCATTTGACTGTTAAATTTTTTTCCGGCCCCCGGGGCATTTGACAATGATAAATATTTTTTTTTTAAATTGCTGGGAAATTTTTGTTAACCCCGTGCTGTCCGGGGGGATGGTCAAGGTAGGAATTTAACGAGACATAAGGTGGAAGCAAATTTGAGGTTCAGAGATGAGTATCTTCACTCAAAAGCCACTACTAGGGTAGGGCTAGGCTATCAACTTTGATTAAATCTAACAGGATTTTCAATAAACTCATTACCCCCAGAAAGCAATCAGAACTCATATACAAATAACTTAAAAAGTTAATATAAGCTGGGGGTGCTCACAAAAAATTTAACACTATTCTCTATAAACTCAGTACACCCTGAAAGTGATCAGAACTCCTGTAAAATTAATTTAGAAATTGAATAAAGGCCGGGGTGCTCATATAATATTTACCAGCAGTTTCCATAAACCTATTACCCCCTGAAAATTATCAGAACTCCTATACAAATAATCCAGAAATTGAATATAAGCCGGGGGTGCTCACATAAAATTTAACAGCATTTTCAAGAAACTCGTTACCCCCTGAAAGTAATCAGAACTCCTTTACAAGTAAGATAGAAAGTTAATATAAGCTGGGGGTGCTCACATAAAATTCAACACCATTCTCTATAAACTCGTTACCCCCTGAAAGTAATCAGAACTCCTAAAAAAATAATTTTGAAAGTGAACATAAGCCGGGGGTGCTCACATAAAATTTAACAGCAGTTTCTATAAACTCAGTACCCCTTGAAAGTGATCAGAACTCCTATAAAAATAATTTTGAAAGTGAATAGAGGCCGGGGTGCTCACATAAAATTTAACAGCAGTTTCAATAAACTTATTACCCCCTGAAAGCGATCAGAACTCCTATAAAAATATTCTAGAAAGTGAAGAGAAGCCGGGGTGCTCACATAAAATTTAACAGCAGTTTCTATAAACTCAGTACCCCCTGAAAATGATCAGAACTCCTATAAAAATATTTTAGAAAGTGAAGAGAAGCCGGGGTGCTCAAATAAAATTTAAAAGGATTTTTTTCAATAAACTCAACCCCTAAAAGTAATCAGAAATCCTATAAAAATATTTTAGAAAACATAAGCCGGAGGGGCTCACATAAAATTTAACAGCAGTTTCTATAAACCGACTACCCCCTGAAAATAATCAGAACTCCTATACAAATAACTAAGAAAGTGAAATTAAGCCGGAGGTGCTCATATAAAATTTAACAGCAGTTTCTCTAAGCTCACACCCCCTGAAAAGTATCAAAACTCCTAAAAAATTAACTGAGAAAGTAAATATAAGCCAGTGGCTCACATAAAATTTAACAGCAGTTTCTATAAACTCATTACCCCTGAAAATAATCAGAAAACCTATACAAATAACTTAGAAAGTGAATATAAGCCAGGGGTGCTTACATAAAATTTAACAGCATTTCCCCTAAACTCATTACCCTCTGGAAGTAATCAGTACCAGTCGGTTGGCATGGGGTGGTAATAGAGAAAGTGAGAAAACGTGCAAATGAAAAACAAGTAGCCACAAAAAGACCAGAAAACGCAGCTCTTAGTGCCATGTGCGAAAAATATTGAGTTTCAGTGAAAGTATATTTTCGTCGCGAAGAAAAAACGAAAGTGTTGTTTTCTCCACTGCTAGACCCTCCCTCCGCCATCAGCAGAAAATGAAAGCATGAAATATTCCGCTCTGATTGGTTCTTTTTGCGAAATTATGTTATTTGTAAACAAATCATTTGATTGGCTAATACGAAATCTGCCCTTGTTTTTCGTGCCAACTCACACATTTTTATTTCGTACTCAGTATGTATCGAGGCAATTCCATATCGAGGGAATGTCCATTGGAATGTGCCAAAATGGGTTTTGTTTGAAAATAAGCTCACTGTCAATTTTTGATTTTCATGCTTCCTATTTCAGTGAATCCTGTATTCTACTTTTTGATTAACACCGTCCCTCTACTTTTTGATTAACACCCCCCCCCCATTTTCAACTAAAAAACCAAATTGGTATTTTTAGTTCGACGGTGTAGGCCCCCGTCTTTAAAATGTTTTGTTATGTTTTTGCACTAATGACAGCCTAGTGGCTGACATCTTAGTCGAAAAGATTTGATGACCAGAACTAATTTTGTGGTGCAAAAACATTACTGTGAATGTTTCTTTTTGCCTTTACTTTGAGTCTTGGGTCATTCGGTATATGATCAATATTCTTTTCCTTTCAATAGATCACTCTAAATGGATCCACTAAAGCCACAATTAATGTTGTCATATCAATGGAATAGCCGAAAGCAGGTCTTAAAAATTCGCGATGCATTGGAGAAATTTGGATTCAAAATATGGATAGATGTGGAAGAAACTTCTGAAGTTATTCTTGACAAAATGGCTGAGGGTGTTAAAACTTCATCTGTCATAATCGTTTGTTTGACATCATCTTATCAGAAGTCTGAAAAGTGCAGAAACGAATTTAAATATGCTGACGTCGAGGGAAAGTGTGTGATACCTATTATTCTTGATGAAAACTACCGTCCAAATGACGCAATTAAAATGCTCATTGCAGGAAAATTCTGTTTTGATTTTTCCAGACAATCAGATTTTATGGAAAATATCAATGCCCTGAATGAAGAAATTGAAAAGCAGCTTGTTAAACAAGGTTAGGATATCTTTTAATTATAATCTTTTTACTAGTTTTTTGCGTTTTGCTTTAATCGCGCTGCTCCATCGAAAATCATTCTCAATCAGTGAAATGGCCAGAATGTTAGTTCGAGCTAAAAATTTGGAATGGCAGCAGTTGCCGTGCCACATTGATACATTTCCCACATTGATACATTGGGACAAAATCTGGGACAAAATGAGCTGTGAAAACACATTGCCTTGGAGACACACGAAAAAATTCTGGTTCTTATCTTTGAATAGGTTTGATTAAAGTTAGCTTGATTTCATTATACCAGAAACAACAAATAACCAGCTTAATGTTCACCTTTACCCAAAACATTTTATTGCATTTTCTGTTTGCACTTGTTGAGTTATTATGAAAACGTTTTACAGAATTGAAATAGCCCTTTCCGTTCCGATTTTATTATTCGTTGAATTTCTCCGATTTTGAGCAAAATTTCGAACCACGGCCGAGCAAAACACCACACGAAAGAGCCTAGGTCAAGGGCGGAAATAAAGCACAGCCAGTAACACAAACTTAGCCTGGCGTTTTTTTCATACTGAAGCTTGTTGGATATGGGATAGAAAACTAACTCAAAATTCAGAATTAATGCGTTGCAGATCGTCATTGAGCTTATGTTAATGTCGAGAAAGGCATAGACTATCGTGTGATTCAATTTGCTAGTGGTTATACCCCTCAAAAGTAGTGAATTAATGGGACTTTGATCCGCCTTGCTTTTGTTCGCTAAATCGCTATCAAATTCGACAAAAAGAGATGCTTGACGCATGGTTCTTCTGTTTTTTCCGCTCATCACTTCGAATCTTCTTTCAAAAACCTTTCGAAAGTTTAGCCTGTAATCTGTCTCAGGCAACTCGTGCCGATGCTGTGTGTCGAGCAACAAAAGCCTCATCTGCAATGCGTCATCCTCGTGAGAAGGCAAAGAAAGCCAGACCATGGTAGCTCCTTGATCATGCATTTGTATGCAGTGGTGTGTATGCAGAAATTCGTGTGGTGTGTTGGCAGATATGTGTGGTGTATATGCATATTTGTGTGGTGTGTATTGATTTACAGTCATCATAAGCTAATACCCAAGGATGGTTATCTATCTTTTTGCTTGCACAAATAACAATTGCCGCACAGTGTTCTTTTCAAAAATGCTGCACAAAAGTGCATACACACTTCACAGAACTGCATACACACCACACAAAACTGGATTCACACAACACGCAAAACTGCATACACACCACATAAAACTGCATACACACCACACGCAAAATTGCATGCACATCACACACAAAATTTCATACACACCACACACAACGCAATTAAATTAAATGACTAAACTCGAACTTGACTACCGATTTCGCCCATAAGGTATTCGTCCTAAACAAAGTTGTGTAAATTTAAAGGGAAGTAGGCTGTTCACTTACTTTTCATAAACTTATGCATATATAGTGAGCTAATCTTGTTGACATTGAAATTGCCATTACTTTATATTCATTCTGCTTTGACTGTTCTGCTCGAATAATTATTAGGGAAATCTGAGCCTCAAATTTTTAAAAAATATTCCAAATTTAAAAACGATAATCTTCTGAAAAATAATTACCAAAGGCTAAAGTTACCAATATAGAATTTTAGAATTTCAAAATCGTTTTCTGTTACATTAATTTAGTCCTTAAAATAGAGTTTGAAATAGTTTGAACACTATCTTAAGTTTCACAATATTTATTAGCCATATGTTTCAACAAGTTTATTTGTTTTTGCAGGAACTAAAGTTGTAAAAAGGTTACAGCAGGAAAACAAAATCCAAGAAAAAAATGATATTGAGGGTATAATGGTGTTTTTTTATTTATATTAAACCGCATAGTGTCAGTACAGAACAAAGGAGAATTTGTTTAGAAATAGTGAAATTGACACACTGGCTTCAAAGCAATTATCCCTCGAGAACGAAGCGAAACTCTCTCAACTGGAAAACAAAAACAAGCAATGTTGCGGAGGAGTTGTTTCCACTTCCCAGAGTTTTGCTTTATTCTCGATGGGTAACCATTTTGAAACCAGTGTGTCAATATCACTATTGTTAAAACATTCTCTTCTGCTTAAACACATCATATACTGTGCCAATCATAGAACAAATTGTTGTCGAGTTTACGCCATGAAGTATAAACAAATGTTGCCTTCACGACAATAACAAACTGTGCTTTGTTCCATTTATTAGAAAGATTTTAATCCGGAGATAATAAGTTCAAGTACGTGCACGCCATGAAAAGATTGAATCTTAAGTTAAAGCAATAAACTTACGAAAAATGTTGTTCCCAACAGAACGTTGTTCTTTAAAAATATGCAACTTGAAATTTATTAATTTGTCTTCTTTTGGAACAAACTTCAATGAGAAGAGGAAGTTTGCTTAATTAATGAGAAGAGTTTGTTTGCGACAGCGAGCGGGAAGATTTCTGGACTTGGATTTTCCGCCCCGCAATCCGAACTTCGAACAATCGCAAATTCCAACTTCAACAAAAGCCTCGTTTCAATCATCTCCAATTAAGATTACCAGTCGAAATTTGGAGTGAAATTTCCAACTTTGTACTCGCACTTAAACTCGTTCTGAATCTAAACATTCATATTGCGGTTGATATGTTACCCTGTACTATATGCTGCTATTTGCTATGTTCTATAATATATGGTAAATTGCTGTTTTTTCTTCCCCATGATATTATACTCATAGGAAAAATGACTATTACATTCCAGAGCAATCGACTGTTCACAGATGCAAATTGCAAGATGAATTGGAAACATGGCAAATCAAATTGATTGATATAGACGAGATGAGTGGAAGACGTTTTGTGTCGTATCAGCAAAACCGTAGCAAATACACAGCACAGTTGCAAATTTCACAAACAAGAAAGATGAATCAGAAAATGCAGGAAGAGCTGAGAATGTTCATGAACAAAGAAGCTGACGAGGAGGACTGCTTGGAATACGAAGAACTATTCACGGCCGAAGACAGGAAATGTTTCATTAGAGGCGTTGCTGGGATCGGCAAAACAAGTCTTGTGGAATACATGACATTGAAATGGGCAAAGAGAGAATTATTCCAAGACGAAGAAGGTAATGAACGTTTTGATTTTCTGTTGCTAATAAAATCTCGAGAGCTGGAACAGAATTCAGAAGAAGGGATTACAGAATTCATCAGAAGAAGATTTGGTTTAGATGCAGACCAATTGAAAGACCATGGAAAGAAAATTCTGGTAATCATAGATGGCCTAGACGAACACGCCAATCTGAAAAAATCTCTCACAGGTGATACCAAATTGAAAGCCCTTTTGGACGAAAACAGTGCGTTTTTGAAAGGCCATGCAACGATTGTTACAGGAAGACCACATATTGAGTCAATTTTAAGCGACTCTGAAGATTTAACTGGCGAGTTGAAAAGAATTGAAATAACAGGCCTGTCTCAAACTGCAATTGAGGCACATATCGATGTTGTGGCAAATGGAGTGGCAAATCAGTGTATTGCTGACAAAATCAAAGATTTGATTCACAATTCTTCTGATATGTCTCCTCTTGCAATACTTTCTATACCGCATCACCTGGACACGCTTTGCTATCTGCTTGCAGTGGAGGGAGACAATGCAGTTGATACACTGACACATTTGTATGTGTTGATCTTTGCCTCTTTTTGGATTCAGCACGTGGAGGTCAAAAGCAAGAAATTGAAAGATTCTTATGAAATTCTCACCGATCCAAATTTTCTCAAATTCATTGCAAATCTATCCTTGATTTCTTATGAACTGCTGAAAGAGAATAAAATTACTTTTCATCAGAAAGAGTTTCCAAATTTTATCAAAATGCTAAAAGAAAATTCGACGCTCGTTGACAGTTTCTTCACGAAGATACTCAAACATGGCAAGCCATCATACCAGTTTCAGCATACACATCTTTGTGAGTTTTTGGCGGCAACACATTGCATGATAAAGAAATTCGACATCAAAGAATTGTTAAAGATGGAGTTGTACGAAGTAATGCGTTTCATTGGAGGATTCGCAGCATTTCAAAAATCAAAAGATGATAATATCGTCAAAACATTCATCCAAGGCATGTTGGAAGCTGAACGCATAGTAAATGAAACATGGAATGCCACGAACAGTGTGTCACCATGCAATGAAGAGACGGAAGAAGGAATGGTTGTGAAATTGTTCAACGGTGCTCTTGAGTCTTTGCCAGAAGAGAGAGGTGAATTTGCACAGCGCTATGCATTGAGTTTATTTCAAGAGATGTTTGTGTCTGGCGACGATGTTACGAAGTTACATTTTGACAGTATTCCTGGTTTTCGGAACGCTGTAAGTGATTTGGTTTCATCTAATACCAAATACCAAATGCAGAAATAAATTTGTTGGTACATTTAATTGGATTGCTTGTCAAAAATCAGATTTATTAATCTTCCTTAAACGGGTCCTTGAGTGACATCACTTTGATTCTAAGCCTTTTTGCTTTGCTTATAATTAATGTTGATTTAGAAAGTTGATTAAATCATTTTAATTTCCACAAATGTTTAGTTTAAATCGGTTTTATATTTAACTAATTACATCTGTTTCGCTAGACTGGCTGTATCAGTAGCTTTTGGACAATTTAATTTAATTTCTGGACGCCAATACGCGACTGTAGTTATGTGTGTTCAAAAGTTAGCCAGATAATATCGGCCTCGTTTCAGAAAAAATAACATATCAGCACACATTCCAATTGTCTTCCATTGTTTACCTCATCCAAGAAGTTTAATTAACCAATCAAATCATTTTATTTTCAGCTCTTGTACCAGCCTATAGTCCTACTTTATTCTCTGCCGCTCCCTACAAACAGCAGTCACGTTAGCATTCTGATTTTTACAATATCAAAACATTCGGATGAAAAGTAACTCTGTGTATCTCCGACCAATTAAAAATGAATAAATTGGCTTTTTGTAAATAAAGAACTGAATGTAGTAGCAGAGGGCAGGCTTTTTGATGGTTTTTTTTTTCAAATACACAGCCAAAAACTTTTAGTTAAAAAAAACATCCTATAACACACATAGATCAATCAATCCTTCTAGAGAAATGATTACATAACATGAATTTTTAGTAGAAATAATTTGCTCTCATCAAGATTTATATTTTCGGAATTGTTTCTACGAAACTTCCTATCCTCCAAATGGTGATGTCGGAGACTTGCTGGCAATATCAAATTTACCGACTCAAATTTACCGACTTATATCTCAAAAATTCCGTAAATGTTCATTATGGCAGCCTTATGCAAATGAATTTTTACAAAGCGAGGCTGGTAACATAATTTATTTGTTTGTAACAGAATTCAAGTCAGGATGATATGAATTGCTACAAAACGAGGCTGGTAACTTGGACCTCTACAAAATAATTCCGTTAACAAATAATGTTGTAAAACATAAATATTTCGACAAAACGAGGGCATAAAGGGCTATACCTGATGCCTGATACCTAAGAGTATTTAAAAATCTATTCTCAAGAAATGATGACAGAGCCTTCAATGACCTTCAATGCAGGGGCGTGGTGGGAAATTTCATGGGCCGGGAAAATTTAAATTTAGGGGGCCCCAAAATTTTTCTGCATCACATTATTCTGAATTATATGTTAAAGAGAAATTCTAGCAAAAATAAAATATCTTGAGAACAAATAAATGAATCAAATCAACCACATCACGCATATATGTATAAATCTATGATAACAGCAGTCTCTTCATTAATTTCGATGTTACAGCTAATTTGTCAATAATTTCAGTGGATGTTATGCTGCTCATATATTCTTTTTCGACACTCATCAACATTGAGCTCTCCAGGTTATCATGTGTCACTCTTGATCTCAATCTTGTCTTGATCAACTTGAGCCTTGAAAAAACCCTCTCACATTCAACTTGCGTCACTGCAAGAG
>JAYJMH010033656.1:0-41338 GCA_036873815.1 Phacellophora camtschatica
ATGTCTAAATCTCACACCAAAATGAGCAATGAAAGTTTTTGACATTGTCCATTTTTTTGCGTTGATGCCTCTTTAAGGATATTGTTTAATTTCAATGTCTCCCCTGTTGTTGTTTATCTTATTTTTGGATTTACTTTAATTGCGAGAAAAAAAATGCTTTTAGTCTTGTCTTCGCTTAATTGTCTACTTAACTTGTTTTTTATGAACCTGTCGCAAAGGGACATGTTCATTAACTAAAAATTTTCAATTTTCGAGATAGGATTTGAACCATGAAATAGCCTTATCATTAAAACTGATATACACTAATTTTTCCAAAATCGGTTTTGTGGACTATGGTATCAAACGCTTTTTGAAGATCTATGAGAGCCATTCCTGTCATCATTCCTTTATCGAAACCTCGAATGACTCTGTCACTTAAGTAAGATAAGCATGAATCTGTTAGGTATTTTTTTTGAAAGCCTGATTGGAGGGTAAATAGAATATTTTTTTCATCCAAGTATGTTTGAACCCGGTTGTGTATTAATTTTTCGATGATCTGTGATAATTGGGGAAGTAATGATATTAGCCTATCATTTTTAGCCTCTTTCCTGGATCCTTTTTTAGTTTTGATTTGGCCTCTTTGCAGTCATTAGGAAAAATTGATTGCGAAATAGATGAATTGCATATTTCACTGACATGTTTTTGCCAAAAATTCTCGCCATCTTTGAGGAACTTTACTGCAATGTTATCCATTCCTGTTGCTTTGGAAATGTGAATTTCTTCCAATAGCTTATATATTTCTTCTGTTGTAGTTAGAGATAAAGAAAATGATTTTAGAGTAGCATTTAGATTTTTATAATAGTTTTTGATCGATTCGAAGTCGAGCTTAGAAACAGTAAGCTTTTTAGCCCTGTTTGGCCCGGGAGGGTCGTTATGGCTCCCCTGCCAAACACTCCTGAATATCATCTAAACTACTTGCAGTAAGGTGCTGAGACTTTTTGACTTTTCCTAAATTAGATAACTGCATTAAATAGCAAAATGTATCGATTTTGTACAATTGTTCATTAAACTATCAGGGAAAGAAATTTGGCAATTAAAAATCAACTATTTACACTTGCAATTATAAACATTTAACTTATTACTTTTCAAACAACACTAATTAAGCCCTATTGTTTCTCTTAATCAAATTTTATTTCTATCATATTCCTATCGACTGCTGAAATAAAAAGAAATAAAGAGGGGGCCCAAATGAAATAAACGGGTGTGCCAGAATGACACTCCCAGACAAAAGTATCAAATTGTCTACCCGGGCCAACTAGGGTTCCGTAATTCCAAAGCTCGTAGGAATATAGGCCAACATACAAACTTTAACTGTTTGGTGCATGGTTTTTGCATCATTGATTGCTATTTGCATTTGAATTGGAGGAAGCACCATTATTTGAAACAAAAGTTCTAAAATTTTCATACAAACAGTCTTTAATAGTCCGAGGATGAGTAACAAGCAAATCTCACATTTTATTATCCTTTGTTATCAAAACAAATTAAATCAAGTTTAGTTTTCAAGCTGTTTCCATTGCCTTGTGCTGTCTTCTACGAAATGTCTTGTTTATGTTGTAGTTCTCGTTCCTTGGTCCTCTCTCTTTGGTTCTCTATTTAAAATAAGATTCAGCAGCAACGAGAAATTTGTCTGCAAACCAAAGAGTCCATTAATGTTCAGTCCAGCGCGACGTCAACGAGCGAATAGGGAGGACATCACAATAAAAATACTCGGTCAACAATTTAACAGCTGGACCACCGACAACAAAAACACCAGTTTCGCCATCCTGTGCAGCTTCTAAGGCACACCTGATAACAAAACAGTTAGCAAAACAACTTTAAAACAACTCAGCGTACTCAAAACTAGTAAAATGTGCAATAAAAGGTTTTGCTGAAGAGGCACTTCATGTCTCCTTTCATCACTAATTCAGCAGCTAATCATTACCATCGTCGCAACAACTGGAACCATGTAACCGTCGGAAAAAATATTACAATAGAGAAGTCATTTTCAAACTTGATATCAATATATAGTCACTTCATAGCCTCATAACTCATCCTATTATTGGAATACACGTATTCCCAGCAACTCGTATATAGACGTTTTACAAAATAATTGTAAGCAAAAGAACGGAATTTGGGGGCTACATACGTCATCATCAATTTGGCCACCGCCTACATGTTCTTTGCCACAAGAACGGAATTTGAGGCTACAAAAGTTGTATTATCATTATTTTGGACAGCCTATGTTCTTTGCCACAAAAACGGGATTGGGGGCTGCATACGCTCTAATACCATTAATTTGGCAGCTCCTCCGTTCTTTGACGCATGAACGGGATTGGGGGGGGGGGGCTACATACGTTATAATATTTCGAATTTAGACACCTCCTGTGCTCTTTGCCACAAGAACGGAACTTTGCGACAAGAACGGGATATGGAGCTGACATAATTAACAGCAGCATGAAAAGTAGCTTTACAAACGTAGCCCTACCCATCGGGCAACTTGCTTACTCAGAATTTGCCATCTGAATTTGCCATCTATCTTGCCATGGGCTATACAATGTTGAACATTGTAGATATACATAATATAACAATGTTTTATTGAAGTCGTTTTCAAACTAATTATTTAGCTGGTTTTGTTTCAGTTGATATTTGGTGACTTGTGTCTAAACATAATCGTTTACTCATTTGTTTGCCTTCTGCATTAACCCAGTGCGGGTACATTATGCTTAATGAGGTGTTCAGGTATCTATCATTGCGGCACCTCATACGTTCTTGGTTACAAGAACTGGATCCTGGCTACATACCTTACAATATAGCTTGCGCATCCCCTACGTTCGACAAGAATGGGATTTGGGGCTGCATACCTTATAATTTTTCGAATTTGGGCACCTCCAGCGTTCTTTGCCACAAGAACAGGATTGAGGGCTACACACGTTATAATATTTCGAATTTGGGCTCTTCCAACGTTCTTTGCCATAAGAACGGGATTGGGGGCTGCATACGTTGTAATATCTTGAATTTGGCACGTCCTGCCATTCTTTGACACAAGAATGGGATTTGGGGCTGCATACGTTATAATATCATTACCTTCACACCTCCTTCGTTCTTTGGTACAAGAATGGGATTGGGAGCTGTATACCTTACAATATAACTAATTGGGGCCTCCTTCGCTCTTTGCCTTAAGAACACTTAGGAGGCAGGAGAGGTCCTGTACAATTTTCACACCTACTACAATTTTTTACAGGGAGTTCGTTGAGGAAGGGGGTTTTATAGGTGATTGGATGTCACACCGTGTTTTGTGGGCGGAATTCTTCCAAGGTACAATCACCGACCATTGAAAGCCTAATTCAGCAGACAGTTGGGGGCCGATGTGCGTATACAACGTATACAACTTTCTGCCGGGTGGGAGGGGGGCGTTAGTGGCCGCTTAGAAGTATTTTAACCGGGGTTAGCGCCGTCCCTAAACATCGTTGCCAGAATATTTACATTAGACCCGATGATGCGCAGGAGCGAAAGTGCGTGAGGTGCTCTGTTCTGTGTCATGTCATAATAATAATAATTTCTTTATTTTAGGTTGGCTTCTCGTCTAGCCAATTAATTAGCTAATTACCGCTAACCACAACTTAAATACGATACACGTTAATAATAATTAGCTTACAAGGATAAGTCTAGTTACAAAGATATCAATCTACAATTATAAAAATCCAAAATTCTCGACATATTGTTTACACAATCTACAGTTGCAATCAAATTTGTTGCTTTTAATGTCTCTTTTGAAAATATTCAATGTCTGGGACTCCTTTAAGGAAGATGGCAGTGCATGCCATATCTTCGATCCAAGAAAACGTGCATTTTCATTATCATTCCCTGTCGTGTTTGGTTTTGGTGCAAAAATATTTCTGCCACTACGAGGGGTGTAAGGAGTATCTTTCTCCACAAAGATTTGATTCATGAAACTTGGATTGAGATACCTTTAAGTTCTAAATATTTCAGTAGCAAGCAACTGTAAATGTTTGTGGTGAATGGACACTGTGTTTACATGGTTCTTGAAATCAAGTTTCTTATCCAGCGTTACACCCAAAAGTTTTTCTTCAACAGATTCTGTTATCGTAGTTGCACCAATATGCACTGATACGTCAGTGTTTTTCTCCCCAAAAATCAAAAGATGACATTTGTCAGCATTTAGTTTCATGCTGTTATCAAGAAACCACTTAGAGAGCTTTTGAGCATCTGTTTTAAGGCTAGAAACAATATGTTCTAGTTCATGACCGCACACATAGATAGCCGTGTCATCAGCGTAATTGCAAATCTCAGTTTCTTCCACCAAAAAGAAAAGGTCGTTTATAAATACATTGAATAAGAGGGGCCCCAAAACAGAGCCTTGCAGTACACCCTTAATTGATTCCTGTCAGGAACTGAAAGACCCATTGACCTTAACTCGCTGTGTCCTATTCAAAAAATAGTCATGAACCAGTTTTAGGGCAGATTTACTGAAACCGTAAGCTTCAAGCTTTGCAATGAGTAGTTCGTGATTCAGACAATCAAACGCCTTCGAAAGGTCCATTAGAATTGCGCCTGCGAACCCTTTCACATCTAGGAAAGATCTGCATTTTTCAATCAATTTAAGGAGTGCATGTTGGGTGTTGTAGCCTTTACGATACGCACAAAGATAGGGAGACAAAATATTTTCCATGTAATGAACGATTTGACCTGAAAATGTTCTTTCGTAAATTTTGGATATAGCCGGTAAGACTGTTATAGGCCTGTAATTCTTTTTTGCAAAGGCATCACTATTCTTAAAGAGGGATGTAATGTCTCCTTTCTTTAATTCTTTTTGGAAATTTGCTTGTATCTATACTGTCATTAATGAAGAGTTGTACCAATGGCACAAACAAGTCAGAATGTTCAGTTAATATTTTCATAGGTATGCTGCCAAAAGGAGAAGCTTTAGTCGGATCTAAGTTCTTAAGCTGACACAATATCTCCTCCAAAGAAACTTGCTGGAAAGAAAACTTTTCACTGACAGTTACCCTTTGCTTTATCAATCGTATACTTGGGTGGCGCTTGTACATATTTACGGCAATATCTATAGGAAATCTCATGCTGGAGCTAAACTTGCCATTCTGGAAAACTGGAATACTTAGTGATAAAACTGATTGTATGGTAAGATGCAACAAAATTTTCCCTCGAGAGCAAAGTCGAATCTCATGCTGTGGTTTGAAATGTAGAGGCACCAACTGTGAAACCAAAATCAAAGATATTATCTCTTTTGGTTAGAAATAAATCTTGAATTTGTTTGCAAATACAATAAATATGATTCGTGAGAATATCCAGAGACGAAGAAGACCATAAAATATAATATAACATCAATAACAGGAAAGTTTGTATGTCACTCTCCGGCCCAATATCATTCTCCTTCTGAACATGAATATCAATCTCTGTCTGAATGGCATGCGGTATATCATTAAAATTGAAAGGTAGCGTAAAGGCAGACGTAAAATACTCTGAAAATAAGGTTATCTATTTTTGTAGGCCTAGTAGCAGCTAGTTAACTCGCTGCTAGTTAACTCATCGATGCAATGAAATATTTGACATAATTGCCATTTTATCCTCCACTCGACTACGTTATCCTTCACTTTCCACTTTCACTTTGCAGCAGTGCAAATTTGGGCTCGTTCCAGGGCACGTGGTTCTGTTTATGTTTCCCCTGCGTGTTTCTCTCCGTGTTTCTTTCCGGGGGACAACATTTATGTAGGAATACACTTTGTCGTCGTTGCGATTTCAAAGCATGGTCGCAAATCAAGTCCTGGACTGCTCTTTGTCGTCGTCGCAATTTCAAAGCATGGTCGCAAAACTAGTCCTGGACTGCTCTTTGTCGTCGCCGCGATTTCAAACCGGGGCCTGAATTTTGCGACCAAGTTTTGAAATCTCGACGGCCTAGCCTCACAACGACGACAAAGAATAGTGCAGGACTTGTTTTGCGATGACGACAAAGTGCAGTCCCCCCCCCCCGAATTCTTTTTTACCCCCCTCCCCCACTGCTCCATACAGGACTAGTTTTACGACGACGAAAAATTGTAGTCCTCCAAATTCTTTTTGACCCCCCCCTCCCTCCATACAGGACTTGTTTTGAGACGACAACAAAGTGTAGTCCCCCCGAATTCTTTTTGACCCCCCCCCCCACCGCTCCATAGGAGAAGATCGTCACTGAAAATCGCGATGTGAGGCCACGGTTGTTTGTTCAGAAATGTGCAAGTAACAAAATATCTTAATTCTGAAAAAAAATTCAGCAAGCGACAGCCAGGATTATTCCTATTTTAAGCCATTTACAACCTTCCGATAAATGAATCTTTTGCTTTACAGAATTCTATGTTGTCGAGGAACAGCAAGATAATTTTTAAAAGCAAAACATTGCGATTTCAAACGTCAAAATGCGATTTGTGGTTTTTTCGAGTTGAAAGAATTGATTTAACACCTCTGAGTGCACTCAATCAAATCAAAATAAACAGAAAAAGAAAAAGTGTATCATTTCGTTCATTGTGATTTCCTTGTTTTTTCTTTCGAAAAAGGTTTAGATCAAGAATGAGTACGACAGGACGAAACAAAATGAATTTTAAATTTATCAAGACCATACTTGAATAATGCTTGTTCCCGTGGGGGCATCTAAAAGCTGTGTTTTTCAAATAAATCCGTAACGAGAAATATAATATTTGTTGTCGTTTTTTGGAACGAAAAGCCAAAAACATCGGGAAGAACCCAAGAAATGCCAGAAGTTTGCATGATTATAGCGACATCGAGAAGACTGAATCTGTTACATTGCAAAGACAGAAAGAAGGGTTTAAAAGAACGTTTTTCCTTTTGCAAAATCGTCTTTTAGGCGTGCATTTTTCAACCTTGTTCTTGCGCCGCACCTTTTGCAAAATCCTCTCTTTTCGAAGTGAGGTAATTTGTTAGATTTGTTTATTCTCTGCTTGCTGAATTGGTTCCGCACTCTTGAGCAGCGCAGCCTTGTGGCAACACACTGTGAAACAACCCACCCGTTTGGATACGTTTTTGCCAAGCCACATGCAAAAACAAATTAAATGTCTGGTAAGCACAATTCAACTGTCAGGGATAATTACCATCAGGAAGTCTTTCCAGATGAGCTAGTAAACTCATCAGTGTATACGACCCTGCTCATGGGTTGTGCAGCACGGCTGCATGCATATCGTAATCTTGCTAACATTCGTCTTCTGAAACTTTCCTGAAAATCTCTTGAACAAAGCTTGCATCGCTTAGCTTCTTTCCCACGCCTCAAATTATTGAGATTACGGATTCCTTACCTCAAGTTATCAAAGACTAAATTTTTGAGAAATTTGATGATTATGATGGATCAAATGCTTCCAGAATATCCCGAGGTAAAGTATACAATATTTTTATTGACTCCAGGTTCATGTTACATTTGCAAAGGTTTGTAGATGATGTTTGTATTATGCATGAGCAAAATGTGTCAAACTTGTTCATGTTCAGTAAGCAGTAGACTAGGTGTAAGCAGTTCTTCTCGTCAGCTACTTACATTTTCCGGTCAGTAACTACAATATGAATATATATTTTTTCTAAGACCAGTTTGTAAAGCTTGCACACAGCAGATTTTTATACGGGATTACATGCGATTTTTGTCCTTGGCGTAAATATCGTGCTGTGTGAGGCAACTAAAATCCAAATATTTTTATCGTCTGCGACAGTCAGACATTTTTTTTCGTCGCTGATGACAAAATCAAAAGTCATGCTGTGTTTGGAGCTCGACAACAAAAATCTTTGAGATGTTATCACAAGAACCGTTCAGGAGGCAACAAAAGTCATATGTTGGAGAAGGGAAACCAAGCAAAATTCAGGCAGAGGTATATTTTTTGCATGATTGAAGATAAATATCGTGCTGTGTGCCGCAATGTATCGCCGATAAAAATCTGCAGTGTGCGCTAGGCTTAACAAACAATATGGTAGTAGGGTTGTTGAAAAGTTAAGCAATTCCAGAATTCAGTCAAAAAAATTAGGAAACGTTCAAAGTTTCAATTACTCCAGCAAAAAGTTTTAATTATAAAATTTTCTTTTTTATTGACAAGAAGTAAACGGAACAGAAGTAAATTTACTTCACCTCTACAAGAAGAACTTTTATTCATTTTTAATAAAAAAAAACGTGGCTCTTGCTTTGTAGTATGATTTTTTAATTTTGGCCACAATTTGCATAGCAAAAGGTTCTTACAGAGTTTCTTAATTTTCCATGAAATTGAATTGTATAATTTGCTATAATTCACTGAGTCCCTAAATATAGCTTATTGAACCCGGAAAATTACGCACAAGAGCCTAAGCATTAATAAAAATCAATATTATTTGCCTGAGCTGAACGAAATTTAGCAGAAAAATATCAATCTGATCAATCTAATTCCATGTCTGGTTCCAGGTTCTGGTTCCATTTACATCATAAACATTTTCCAAAATCACAACCAAAATAGAATGTTGATTTAATAAGTTTCCTTAACTGCGGATTAACTTCTCATCATTTCTAGTTGAGTTTCTAAATTTTCCGGAAGAAGCTACAATAGTTTCTTACAAGCGGTTTCTTATAAAAAATGAGTGTATCTTGATGGCATATGAATGCGACAGGAACATATATATTTCTTATGACAGGAAAATTTTAGTTAATTGTGACGGAAATTTGAGAACTCAATTTTGATGAAAGAAATAATTTAGTACTTTCCTAAATTTCTTAGAAGTGTGTGTATAAAGGTAACTCGTGTCTTTTAAGAAAATATATGATTGTGTGAAACTTACATAAAACCACTAAATTTATTTTCAAAAAACTATAAAGTTGTTTGAATGATTGATCGAAATTTAAATGCTATATTTAAATTGCAGGAATGTCGTATGGGGCCCGATTCAAGAGGAATAACAATGGTTGAATACGGCTATGGAGATAGCCCATCTCAAGGCTACGAGTTGAGCGGAATTCCAATGCCATTAAAACACGACCATTTCAAGCTAGATGACAGCCCGGTAAACTTTATGATGACCAAGGTAAATATATACTTAGTACTTTACGAGGCAGCTTGTAATTATGCAAATCTGGTTAACGGTAAGAACTCGAGACCGAAATTTGCCAAAAAATTTATGAACTCAAAAACAACATTTCTCAGCTGAGGGCAAGGGCAGTACGAAATTCATGTTTACTTATTTTTGTTTACTATATTTACTTATTTTTATTTGCTCTATTTATTTATTAATTTTTGTTTACTTTATTTTGGTAGCCTCTTTTTAATGACATAATTTTGGTAGCCTCTAGTTGATGAAACAAAATGAATGTCAGGATAAGCTGAAGTTCTATTAAGGCAAAACTGGATACTTGAAGCTTGCTTGCTAATTCTCGGCCAAAATTGAGCCCAACTATAAATCTAGATATTTGATACTGCCTTTGCTGAGGACAGTCGCGACGAACTGCCTGTTCGGGAAGCAAAATTACCAAACAAATAAAAAATTACCAAGCCTACAACTCCACCACAAATTATTTCCTCGATGGATTTTAAATAATTACAAAGAGAGGCAATCTTTGACAATCATCAGGGGCCGGAGGCTGAACTTACAACGTCAAAGTAACGACTGAACATATAATAAAATGTAACAACAGTAGAAAAACAATAAAGTTTATATGCATCCACGGAAGTTGTTATCGCGCTTAAATCAGTTTTTGTAACAGGATGATGAACTCTCACCCTCATTTCGATGAACAAATTACCATTTCACCCCTGAAAGGGTGATATGAATGACCCACTCTTAAACAACGCAAAAAGTCATTTCAATGCAAGTTTATCTTGGATTAACTTGGTTTGTAAATTCTATCCTCTGCAAAATGAAACGTAGAAAGAAATTCGCTGTTAATTAGAACTAATTCAAGGTCTGATAAAGGGGTAAAAAACTCAATCCTCGATTTCGGGTAAAAGTTCCTCATCATATACCGTATAATTTAATCACGGGCGGAAGATCTGACCTATTGGCTTCGTACCTGAATTTAATGGAAAATTTGATAGAAACCATCAAACCAATACTTGTACTATTTTTGGGAAAATACCACTTACTCCTCAAAAAGTCGGCTACAGACCGGTTTCGCCCCATATCAGGGCTCATCGGTGCAGCCAGACTGAATGAGGACCATTACTTGTACGCCTTCATGAAAGCATCTCATAAGTTATGTGTTCTACAAAATTTTTGTTGTTGAGATATCCCACGTATGTGCATATGAAAATATTTTAGAAAGACAGAAAGTTCTGGTAAAGTATTTTTAGCTTGTTTAGTTCTTTCCCAAGGAGGAGGAAAGAAGACGAGTCAGACGAGAACGAAATAAAGTGGCAGCATCTAAATGCAGAAACAAAAGAAAAGAACACATTAGGTATCTCATGAAGGTATGTAAACTCAGAGCTATCTCTCGTATTATATTTCACCGTCATAGCGAACGTACCATTCCCTCGATATGGCATTGCCTCGATGTATTGAGTAGAAAATAAAAATGTGGGATTTGGCATGAAATAGACTTGGGGCAAGTCTACCACCATACCCTCTCTGCTCTCTACGTACAATATTACAGAAAATCTGGCCAGCTCCGTCAAAAAACAAATTTAACCAATCAGAGAGAAGCTATTAACGATGATTCGCTGTCGCTGATTGGCTCAAATCGAGCATAGCACAAGAATATTAGCTCTGAAAGGTGTAAGATAATTTTCAGCAACTTTTTAATCTATGCTGACATCTTAAAGTTGGAGCCAAGTTTATTATTAAGAAAATTAGGGAATAACTTACTGATTAATTACCTTGGTTATTGTTGTGCTAGAATTGTTGCTATTATTAAGGTGATCCTCAGGCTGGACAGCTCCTTAATTGATAAATCTTTTTAATTTCTTTTCTTTCAAGAAAAGAATTTCTTTTCAATTACAGATTTTCAATTTCTTCATATCAATTTTTAACCCTGATACATTTTTAAATTCTTTATATCAATTTTTTAAAATTATGTGATTGTAAATACCGCAACATAAATTTTCAAAATCAGTTTTGAAAATTATAATTTTTATATCAATTTTTTAATTTTTAATTTTAAAATCAAGTTTGAAATTAAAAATTTAATTTTAAATTATGTATTTTTGAATTCTTCGTGTGTTTTCAAATTCTTCATATCATTGGGAACCAATTATAATTCATTTTTCATACTAAATCTCTGCAGAGGAACATAGCTATATTTTGCGGGTATATCAATTAAATGTTAAATATTTAAATAGTACAAACATGATGCCAGGTACACGAGAATATTGTTAGTAAACCTGTACCTGCTGAAATCGTTTAACTTTAACGTCTGATAGAAACAGGTTTTTAAAATTTCTCAGTCTGTTTTCGTCTAGAAAACATGAAAGACTTTCTGTCGGTAATTTTGGAAAAACTAAAAACTCCCCCTTTTATATGACATGGTGACGTCTGCAAAATAAACGATCAAAATACTACACTTTCTGTTTCTGAAGAATTCGAGGAGCTTTAATGTGATACTTGAAGTTTCTTAACTTCTTTTAAATCGAGTATACCAGTCCATCTCATCAATGATTCATTAATAACTTAAGGACATTTATCTGATAAACACGTACATTTTCAAAAGATTACTAACCATTTCTCGAAAATTTAGTTAAAATAAATGCTCTGGAAAAAGCCATTCCGTTATTTTAACGCCAAGAAAGATCCTTGCCAAGACTCAAAACTCCCGCGTACTCCTTTGTCGTCGGGCAGTGAAATACCATCTTTAACGAGTTATAGTTTCTTTTCTTACAAACCACTTCGATAATTTACCTAGTTTCTACGATTGATTAACCTCATTTCCAGGAATATTTCAAAGAGAACAATTTATGCAGCATCCGGTATCTACCATCTTTCATACTCCCGGTACCGCTGCAGGCAGTTTTTCTTAACGGAAACGTCTTCTCCGGTGCCGTACCACCGACATGGAGTTTGAAATTCAGTACATTTACTGTAAGGCATAGTTTCCATATCGCCGTAACTGCCATTAGGTTGCCTGCAAAAGCCAATTGCCATTTTTCCGGCAACGCAGGCAGATCGCTTTGCTGGGTGCGGGAGACACCTTGCTGGAAATACCGGGAGGAAATTTGATGCACTTTCTGTAAATACCGGAAATACGGCAACATTCCGTTTCCGCCAACAACCAAAAGTCAAGTGAAAACGCTTTGCCAGCGGCATACATGGTCCATGGAATGGCAGATGGTTGTTGCAGGCAAACCTAACTGGCGGCTAACGGGAAGTAGACTTTAAAAACAGCCGATTTTTTCTGTTTTTCCTGCAATGCAAGATGCTTGGCAAAATAAACAAATTAACAACGCACACTTCTATGTTTTTGCTTTGGTAAAATCATGAGCTTTGGGACTCCCTAGCTGTATTTCAAACATACGCATTTGAAAATGAACTCAAGTTAACCTCAATCTTGTTGTCTTTTATCCTTGGTTTGGTAAACGTGTTAACGGTCGAGAGAGAAACAAAGGTATAGGCCAATTACAAAGATAGAAGACAACAAGTTTGAGATTTATCTTGAGTTTTAGCTTATTTTCAACTGCATTTGGTAAACATGTAACGGTCGAGAGAGAAACAAAGGTACAGGCCAATTAAAAAGATAAAAAACAAGAATTTTAAGATTTATCCTGAGTTTTAGCTTAATTTCAACTGCATTTGTTTGAAATACAGCAAAGGAGCCGCAAAGCTCATGGTGATATATATTAATCTATGCATACACCTTCATAGGAATCTGAGGACCTTGAAAACAAAAACAGTAACTTACAAAACGAGATTAACACGCTACAGTCGGAAATAAAACAACTTGAAAGCATGCTCGACTCACACAGATGCAGCATGTCTTGTAAAGTGACAAACTGATAGCGACATAACTGAACGTAACTGCAATCCAGATCAATAGAAGTCATATAGTTCTAGCACCACTGTCAGGTCTAACACAGGTAAAATAGACACAAATCAATTCATTAATTGTAGACGCATGCATAGCATTCGTAAATTTATCAAGCGACAGCACAAGAACTGGGAAACAGGCAGGCTTTTCTCTACTTAAATACAGATGTTCTCGCAAGAAAGAAAGTTAAAAGAAACGGAACAAAAAGATGACCACTTTCTATAGTCAGAACTAGAGAAGTCAAAAATATTCCCAGATCTGATGAAAAGGAATAAAGATGTTCTCTGAAGTCAAATCGGAAGAAAGAAATTTAAAAGAAAGAAACGGAACAAAAGATGATCATTTTCTATAGTCAGAACTGGAGAAGTTAAAAACATTCCCAGATCTGATGAAAAGGAATAAAGATGTTCTCTGAAGTCAAATCGGAAGAAAGAAATTTAAAGAAAGGACAGCAGTACTAAGTAGACTAATTGTTTTCTCTAATTAGAACTAGAGTAAAGGGGACTATCGAAATGTCAGTTAAAACACCAAAAACATTCTTATATCTGATGAAAATGAATAAAGACGTTCTATACTCAGAACTAGAGAAGAGGACTATTGAGATGTCAAGTTCTTGCCACGACAAACAACATTTTTGCATCCTATGAAAATTGATACATATATGTTGTCTGAAGTTAGATTACAAGAAAAAGGTGAAGTGAAAGAAAAGAGTACCATAGTAAGATATATGATCAAAATAAATAAACATGTTCAGTACCAATTGAACGGAGCAAACAAAAGCTAGAGAATGGACTGATTTCAACAAAGGAAAAGATAATATAACACTTTATATCGCCATCATTCATCCATCAGGTATTACAAGAAATCATTTCTGAGGCAGATGCACCGTTAGCATGTTTAGATTGGGAAATTAGTGTCTGCAGGAAATCTATGCCCAAATTTTCAGTTTCGGAAAAAAAAATCGTTTTGTTGTGTTACAACAGCACGCCTCGTTTTCAATGTTGAGGAAATTCCCATCAGTACAAAAACGTTTAACTTTCGATGTGTGTTAAAGAGGCAAGATTGACCATTCCCAGTGGCAATACAGGAATAGCCTTGAGACCAGGTTATGTTTCCGAAAAGGTCTATTGCCCGAATTTGTTCGATTTCATTGAATAATTTTACGAACAAACATATTCAGATATTTTCATACAACCATGACCATGACCACACCCATCATCCGTCGTAGTAGCAACGCCCTTGACTAGAGTGACGTCAGAAAAAAGGAAGCCCACAGAAAGTATGGCAACGATGAAGAAAACCAGGTATGCTGGAAACCAAGCACAAATTAGAAAGAAAATCAAGAAGAAAACAGCAGAAACTCATTGCATACCATTTTCAGTCCACACAACTGAAGAAGAAGATGATGCAAAGACTCCACATCGACATCATTTATCCACGTGATATGAAGTTAAAATATAATTAAATAACATAATATGTTATTTCCTGTAATAAATTATCATAAAACTGAAATAATACATGTATAATCGACAAGCGAGAATTAAAACTGCAAATAACCGTCTTAAATTATTTCTCTAAAATTGATTTGAGATTTTTAGTCTCCAGATTTCAAGCTACAGCCTTGCAAACGGGGATAGATTTTTGGTTCGCCGGCATTTTAAACTTTTTTATATTTGCCGGTGGCTCGCTATTGAAAATTGATGCCTTTTACCATGAAATAATATGGTGGCGCTTGCTCGAAAACGGTCTATTGTATCAGATGTAGTATTGTACAGTTGCACTCTCCTATCGCAAACTCACAAAGGGAATGAAAATTTGTTCGAGATTGCCAGCTTTCAAGATGGACAAAGCCAAAACAACACTAAAAGCCCTCAAGGGATATGGGTGAACAACGCTCTGTCTTGAATTCAATTATCAAAGGAAATTAAAATTTGATCGAGAAAGCGAGTGTTCGAGATAACCAAACCAAAATCAACACTGAAAGCTCTCAAATACGTTGAACCCAGCTATCTCGAACTCTCAAGGGAAATAAAAAAATTCGATATAGATAGCGGCGAGTTTCAAGGGTAGAGTAGAGTTGAACCCTGCTACGTCGAACTCTACGGGGAAAGTAAATTTGTTCGAAATAGCGAGTTTTTGAGATAACCGAAGCTAAATCAAAAAGTGAAAGCTTTCAAGGGTAGAGTAGAGTTGAACCCTGCTACATCGAACTCTACGGGGAAAGTAAATTCGTTCGAAATAGCGAGTTTTTGAGATAACCGAAGCTAAATCAAAAAATGAAAGCTTTCAAGGGTAGAGTAGAGTTGAACCCTGCTACATCGAACTCTACGGGGAAAGTAAATTTGTTCGAAATAGCGAGTTTTTGAGATAACCGAAGCTAAATCAAAAAGTAAAAGCTCTCAAGGGTAGAGTAGAGTTGAACCCTGCTACATCGAACTCTACGGGGAAAGTAAATTTGTTCGAAATAGCAAGTTTTTGAGATAACCGAAGCTAAATCAAAAAGTGAAAGCTCTCAAGGGTAGAGTAGAGTTGAACCCTGCTACGTCAAACTCTACGGGGAAAGTAAATTTGTTCGAAACAGCGAGTTTTCGAGAAATCCAAAGCTAAATCAAAAAGTGAAAGCTTTCAAGGCAAGGGTTATCTGCAACTCTCAAGGAGAATGAAAATATGTTTAGATTGCAAGTTTGAGAGATAATCGAAGCTAAATTAACACTGGAAATCCTCAAGGGATACACTCATTCTTTATATCAGAAACCTTATTTTCTTTTGTAAATGAGGCTAAAAATTCTTTACCAGTCAGTTCCTTCTTTAAAGACAAAAAAGAATCGTCCGTCCATGTTTTTATCGCATTGCAACGACTTAAAACATTAAGGTAAAAGAACTTTTTTTTGAAGAATCTAGTGTTCGAAATGCAGAACCTCATGTACCAAATAAAGAATCTAGTTGTATTTTGTTACAAAGGTGGAAGCTTTGACTTTATATGTAACTGAAAATTACATTCATGGTGTTTTGGTAGTTGTGATAACAACATTCTTTAAAATCATTAAAAAAGCACAATGAAAAACATCCTTGTAAAAGTACAGTAAGTTTTTTGTCGTTGAGGTACCCAGATTTTTATCTTGGATCAATGGAGTCTTATTTTTTCTCTGTTCTTTCACTTTGCGAAAAATCGCAAATAAATGATAAAAAACGTTTTCCATGCCCGAACACAGCAGATCTTTTCGGCCGATAAAAATATTGGTCCTTTCACCGATAAAAATCTGCTGTGTTCTAGGCTTAAACTGTACTGTACCATACCTATAATGCACTGTACTATATCTAAAATGTACTGTACTATATTCTAAATGTACTGTACTATATCTACAATGTACTGTACTCTATCTAAAATATACTGTACTATATTCAAAATGTACTGTACTATATCTATAATGCACTGTACTATATCTATAATGTACTGTACTATATCTATAGTGTACTGTACTTTATTCAAAATGTACTGTACTATATCTATAATGCACTGTACTATATCTAAAATGTACTGTACTATGTATGTATAGTACAATGTACTGTACTATATATACAATGTACTGTACTATATCTATAATGTACTGTACTAAATCTACAGTGTACTGTACTATATCTACAATGTACTGTACTATATCTATAATGTACTGTACTAAGTCTACAATGTACTGTACTAAATCTACAATGTACTGTACTATATCTACAATGTACTGTACTATATCTATAATGTACTGTACTAAGTTTAAAATGTACTGTTCTAAATCTACAATGTACTGTACTATATCTACAATGTACTGTACTATATCTATAAAGTACTGTACTAAATCTACAATGCACAATACTATATCTACAATGTACTGTACTATATCTATAAAGTACTGCACTATATCTATAATGCACTGTACTATATCTATAATGTACTGTACGATATCCACAATGTACTGTACTATAACTAAAATGTACTGAACTATATTCAAAATGTACTGTACTATATCTAAAATGTACTGTACCATATCTATAACGTACTATAATATACTACTGTACTGTACTGTACTATCAGGTTCTTTTTGTAACTTTTCGACAAATTATGGCAAATTATACAACTTCAATTTTATGGAAAATTCTCTCTCAAATTCAAAAAGCAGTTCGAGTGAGCAGATAATTTGAGTAAAAGCTATTTTGAGTGGGAGAGGTTCACACGAGTCCTTGTTTCCCTCTGCGTTCTCTGATTTGTCAGGGCAAATCAGAGAACGCAGGGAAATAATGAGTCATGTTTAGGAGAGGTACAACAGTATCTCTGTATGAATGCCAATGAACATATGGACACTTCTGTGATCGTTATTTTCGGTTAAAAGAAAAATGTAAAAATTGTAACTTATCATTGAGAAAAAATATTTGCTAATAAATATAAAGCAGTCAACCTGAATTAGATATATATGAAATAAAATTCCTTTATTACATAATAAGACTACATTGACAAATTTCACTTTATATTATATTAAGACACATTTTTCATAAATACAAGAATTGGAATATTTTTACGAAACGTTTACACAATTTTTTTACCGAGATAAATTTGAGCATAACTAATAATGTAATAATTTATATTCTGATGATTGCAAAACGATAAATACAAATGACAACCGCAACCGGTATCTCGGACCTTTAAGACAAATATATATTTACGGGGGAGGGAGTGGGTACACCCCCAATATATGGGCACGGGTATGTGCTGCTCATAAGGATGGGTCTGAAGGCAATAAATTCTCTAAACATGGGTATGATTTCTAGCAAAAACGTCGAGTTAGATATTAAAAATTGCCATTAATGTTAGGTGGTTTGGAAGAAAACACAACATTGATGTTGTATATGCACGAAAACATGAACATTTAAGATGGGTCAGGTTTATAAAATTTCAGCCTCACTCTTCCGACAGTGGCACGTGTAAAAATCAGTACAATCAGCAAAATCAGTAAAATCAGCAAAATCAGTACAATCAGCAAAATCAGTAAAATCAGCAAATGTTTGAGACAGCGTAAAGTTACCCGCAGCAAAACTAACAGAAAGAAACGTTATCGGTCGAGGAAGCAATAATATTCAAGATACAAAGGACAGTAACCCCGCAGAGTCCGGAAAACATTACCGTCGCACGGACACCGACCGGAGAGGATGGTTGAAGAAAACAAAGTAAAACCATGTGCTACACTCAAGCCATGCATGGTTTGCATTGTTTAATGAGGAAGGTTTCTAAAAATCAAACAGTACGCTAGGAGGAAGGTTATTTTTCTGAACTCTGAGTAAGGAAAGATTGTGCTTGGATATTCGATTGCACTACCCGAAGTCTCATCTGTAACCATGCTACTAAAGTCGAGTTTACAAAACAAAAATTCTGGGTAGGATCATCCTTACAAGCAAATTAACTTTAAACGGAGCATTTTTTTTTCTTTCTAAAGACAATATAAGTTGAGGTTATTCGATTTGAAAACAATTGAGTTTTACATTTTGGGTGCCCGGATCAATATGGCTTTATTTGTTTTGATTTTTTGCTTGAGTGAATTCGGTTTGTCTTGAATTGCTAATCACTTTGAAATTGGGGTGTCGATTTCACTATTGTTACAAAATCTGCCTTTGTTGCTATGTACCCAGCCTGTTACAAAGAGAGCTAAGAGTATCCTTGTGCAAAGACAGGCAAATTCGGGTACCCGAAGTTAGAGTAGAAATCGGGGCTTCTTATCGTAAGTTTGGTGTAATAGCCACGGCCAAATATTTCTTATATATTTCCATGTTCTCAGTAGTATCGTTTTGTCTATTTGTAATCTTGTAAATTTTCCTGAAACCAAAAAAAATATGAAACACAGATTGAAACAAAATCCTTTAAAGTAACCAAAAAATGTTACAATAATCTGGATTACAAAATGCTTAATTAGTAGTCTGTCTTATATTTAACGACACTAGCGCTTCAAAACGTCGACTCGAATATGACGGAAAACGTTTTAATTTATTGCAGAAGCAGATAAATCAATACTTTGTTTATGGCAAATTTTTGGAAGGTACTCGTTATCAAACAAAACAGAATTCGGCAATAGGTTGGAACGAATCGAATTTCAATTTGACTTATTCAAATAAAAAACTGGGTACGGTCTAGTTGTTGTAGCTTTTCGTGGTCCAGCCGGTGCAATTTTGAGACTGATTTCAGTAAATGCTAAGTATACACCATTCATATATTTACTCTATTTACAAATGCTCCAAGATTCGTACTGCTTTCCAACAAAATAACAAAGGCTTAGTTACGTTTGAATTATGCCACTCAAAGTGACGCCAAACCTACTAGAAAACGCAAGGAAATGATAGATGTTTACCAAATACATTTGCAAAAGTATAAGGTTGAAAACAGAAAAGATACAGACGCGTTTTCAGGAACTACTGAACTTTCTCCGCCGATTCTACTTGAACTTCTCTTTTCTCTTCCAATGGCGGCGCAAGCATGCTATCATGAAAGTGTTCGTGACTCCCAGACGCACTAAACCCTCTGTCCGAAGCGATGCTATGACGATTGGAAATCAATGCGGATACTCTTCTTCCAGAGCTCCCGCGCAACTGTCCTCGGCTCAAATTCGGTTGCTCGGAATCGAGCATATTTTCTGTTGACTGCCCTCCATTCGAGGCAGACAAAGAGAAATTGCTGAATGTATATCGAGGCATGTGAGACATGGCAAACACGACTGAAGAACCCGGGGACATCGAGGCCGCAGATGGAGTGGATGATCTCGAGGTCCGCAAGTCACATTGCTCGAGAAGTTTCAGCATTTCGTGTTCGTTCGGTCCAGCCAATGTATACGAATCTGCAAGCAATTGATAAAATTATACTCAAAATAAAATTCAATTTTTTGCGTGAACTCTTTAATAGTTTAGCGGATCAGCACAGCATAAGACTTTCGTATTTCACGCACCGGTCAATTTGTTCAAATTCTGAATTTAACCAATCAAATCACAGTACTTTTTATCATGTGATACATCTCTGTGATGTAATTGGCTAATCTCAAAATGTAAACAAACTCACATCTGGATTAACCGCACAATTCTCTGATGCTGATCAGCACGCACGTCAAAAACTTGTTTGCTTTTCAACTTAGCATATAACATAAGCAAATTCGGCATTATTTATAATGAAGCTAGTTAATTCGGCAATTAATGCACCAATGATGAAAGTAACACAAAAACGCTTAATTCAACAATTAGCTTAACTCAATATTATGATTATATACTGGTTAACCCCAAAAAACTATCCCCCATTTTCAAGGCTGTAGCATAAAATCCGTGAGATTACTATTCCCAAATTGTGCATAAAACGACGTCCGAATTGCAAACTTAAAGTATAAGATGTAATTCAGTCATCTGCGACCGCATTGGCAGTCCAAAACTTGAAATGAAAATTGCCATAATTCGTGAACTTTTAAGATAATTTGACAAAAATTAATGCTAAGACGGCAATTATGATAAGCATCGGAAGATCCAAACATAGAAAAAATGCAATTCTGTTTTATTCCTTTTAATTTTTGACAGAAATACTGAAATTCTCAAGACTTAAATTTGTTCCCTGCTTGGATCTTCCCATGCTTATTATAATCGCCATCTCATCACTAAAATTCATTCCAAAGCTGCGATTTCCACAAAATGTTCAAATATGTATTTTCAGTCAATGGTTTGACATTAAAACAGCCTGCTTGCTTTAATGGCGCCTTTGTAGTTTAAAACTTTTCACTTAGAAAACTCCCGAAGTCGATATAGCAAGCAGGTTGTTTTTTATAATGGTTTTTTAATTGACTTTGAAGCTCACGTATGAAGGCTATTCTATTTCCCATTTTGGACACGTAAACGTGACTGCAGACGACTGGATGATATCCCAACCTCTAAGTTTGCCCTTCGGACATCGTTCTGTATACAATTTGAAACTGGAAATCTGGATTTCGAACCACAGCAATGTAAACTGGGATAGTTTCTGGTCATTTGGTATATTTTGGATTCAGATTCAGATTCAGATTCAGATTCAGATTTAAACAGATTCCCCACAATACCAGAAGCGTAACTTAAAAGTCAAAATAGAATTTTGTAACAACTTTATTGAAATATTCAGCATCTACAAATCTATATCCGGTAAAAAAGTTGCGCTCTAAACTTTTTTGTTTGCCCATTCTTTTAAAATACGGCCTTCAACACTCTCCTTCGCAGGTACAAATAATAACGCCAAAGAAAAAAGAAGAGGAAAATCTCTTCTCTGCAAGTTATTATCAGCATCTGTAAAGGAGTATGGACATTTAGCAAGATATAAATTTAGCCAAAATCTGCAAACATAGCTTACCAGGATGTTTTGCAACTCCTTCTATTGCAGTTGTAAGATCAAATATCTGCAACAAAAAACAAAACATAAGTAACTCACTAACACCAATAACAGGGGTTAAAAAATACAAGCATAATGGATTCAGAAATTTTCCATATGATAATATTTTCCATATGAACGTTTTTCACGTGAGAATGTTTCCCTTCCCTCCCACATGTGAACTCTTTCTTTCTCTTTCTGTAAAACAAATGATTGCGGTTTCAAACATAAAAATGGATTTGTCACTGTAAAGAATAGCTTTCAACACCTTTAACACAACCAAGCATATAATTCACATATAATCAAATTCAAAGTTTGTGTGAGTATTAAAAACACGCGAAGAACTGTATGTTTCAGTGAGGCTCTTACTTGAATAGATCCATTTTGGTGTCCAGTGAACAAAAATCTGCGAGGTCGTGAACCCATTCTTGTTGATCCATCACATTCGTGAACAAAGAATGAAGTAATACAGCTCCCATCGACACTTTTAATTGTACACAACCTGAAATGAAAACAAAATATTTCTTCAAAGGAGAATAAATGAAAATTTCGTAAAGCAATAGATTTGGTAGTTGCAATTGACAATGCGATCTGAAAGACCAGACTTCACACCTTAGGGTGCACTAAAAATCAAATCAAAGGAAACCGACAAAGAGTAAATATTGTTCGAGCGAATTCATGTGATCAATTTTAGCAGCATAAATGCAAGGAGTCATAATCTTGCTATTACGATGAAAACATTTTGTAAAACGAAAGATTGCGGCCTGAAACATGACAATGCGATTTGCGATTTGGAAGAATAGAATTCACGCTCCGGGGCACTCAGTCAAATCAAAATAAACAGAAAAGGCTATTATGCTGCGTTGAAGGTGTTTGAGGGGTGAAATCCATCCTTTCAAATCAAAACCTGGATTGTCACGAATGTGATCAATACACCAACCTAAACCAATCAACAAGGGGTTTGGGATATCAGCATTTCTGCTCTAAAAGTATGTATTTATTCCAGGAAAGGTGTAGCATCTTAACATGTGAAAACACACTCTAAAATTTATACATTGTTCAAAAACCATACCAAAAATGTAAAAGAAATATCAAATACATACCCTAAAAATTAACAATCTATTAAAAAAATTATTATCTAATAATGGGCCAATAATTGGGGCAAAAAGCCAAATTATAATGTAATTAAGTATTTTTGATCTTCGATAAAATGATACCCTAAAATAAATTTGTTACCTTATGGACTGGTCATCAAACTGGAGAGGGGAGGGGGGTAGAGGAGAAATTGGATGGAAATTTTCAAAAGCTTGTCAGGGGGTCTGCAAAAAATATTTGCCACCAAAATGGGGAATCATTAAAAAAAAGCAAGCGGGCCTTCAAATTATTTGGCCAATATTAGGGGGTCTAGAATTTTTTTTGTGTCAAATCAATTTCTCCTCTATCTCCCTCGCCATAATTAATGACCGGTCCCTTAAAAACCCAGCCCCCAAAAATGGCACATCCCGCACCGGTATATGTGGTAGTTACCCCCGGGGTTCATTTCATAAACTTTAGTTGATTTTAATTTGCTTGCACTACCCCCTGGTCTATAAATAATTTTGAGTGCTCTAAATTTAAGTAAATACGTATAAAATATCATACCGCTTGCCATTGGAAGCTAACCGAACGAACACTTGGTCGGTTTCCGGAACAACCTTTTGAACAAAAACTTGCTGATCGTCACGCTCTCCATACGGACCTACGATTGGAAAATGAAATCAAAATGTCATAACACTCAATACCAAACATCATAATGAAACGCAAGCATAGATAAGCAATTAAGTTTAACAGAACATGTCTGGTTTTGAAAGCCTTTTAAGATGTATATGTATCAGAAAAACCTATAAATAAAAATATGTCCACGCAATAATCTAGATTGCATATAAAAACAGGGAAAGGTAACCAAAACGAATTCCATATTAACATGAAGTGAATTCCTTAGCACATACCTATACTACTGTTTGCCGAAGGAGATGTTTTCGTTCCTTGCTCTAGTGATACAACATTAAATGAGCTGAGCGGAGTTGGGCCTGGCTGGGTTGATATCATTCCTCTGAACCTTGTCACACTCCAAGTGCGAACATGGTTGTATTCCGAACACACTAAATGAGAAATAATTGTACAGAGTCGTTAATTGTAAACACGATAAACTAATTTAAATTTGTAATATCGTACTTTAGAACTATTCCAATAAGGCCTTGCTTAAGTACAGAAAATAATCCCGCATTGCAGGTAATAAGATGAGCAACAGGGATAATGTTGTAAAACAAAAGATTGCGAAGTATAGATTTCAAGAACTTCAACGCAGCCAAGCAAATCATAATAAACGAAATCATAAAGTTCTGCTGTTTTCGTTTATTTTGATTTGATTGAGTGCACTCAGAGTGTAAAATCTATTCTTTCAAATCGCAAAAACGCACATTTTCAAATTTGAAACCAAAATCTTTTACTTAATACAAAATTCCCTGACCTGTTAAGAAAAATGACAAAAAGCTGTTGAGCTGAATGACAAATTTAGACAAACATCTAAAGTAATTACATGCGTACAACTGAAGTTTATATAACCCCTTTCAACATCTATGTCTATGTTAGCAAATTTAATTCCACCTGAACAAAATTTCCGGATAATTTACCTGAGACGAGATGTTTTTCGTTAAGTGCCACCTTCTTAACACTGCTCCTATGTACGGTGTATGTTTGAAACAACTGCGGCCCACTGCTTACTGTTTCAGGGTGATGAACAATAACTCTCACCCTTCCAGAGCTTGTGCCATAAGCAATCTCAATCCAATTACCACTCAGACCTGGATAAAGAACAATATATAAATATATATATCATCTATGTCTAGCAAAATCTCAATGAATTGAGTGGCCCTGAATCTTGTATAGGAATACATAAGGCACACCGTCTTTAAAACTTGATGGTCATATAAACCTCTACATTTCTTCAAATTTTAACAATTATAAAAGTGTCTAACGGCCATTAACTGGTTATGTATTTGAGATAAACAAATTCCCCATAAGCGAAAGATAATTCTCGAAGATTTAAAAAACATGTTCCCCAAGCATGTATATTACATGCATGTATATCACTCACAAGTTCGTGGTGTAAGGTATACAGACAACGCGGTAATTGCGTCTCCGCACGGGTCGCGAAATAACTCTGTCACAAGTAAATCATTGTCTTTCATCCGCAATGGAAATTTCTCCATATCTGAAAAGAAGCAAAACTTACATGATATCAATAGGCTTTAAAATGTTTCTACTTGTGAAAATATTGTGTTTAAAATGTTACTTTCCCCTTACGTTTATGCATTTTTATATATTGCTTTCATTTATATCACTAAATAACACTGTACCACATAAAGTGAATGGGACATGTATCACATGAATTAACAAGCCTATCTCAATTTTGAATAAAACAAAAAGTTGTTTTTTTCGCTTGTCTTTTGTCATTTTTCGTATCTACTACAGTAAAAATACGCAGATAAGAACCAAATTTCAAGAACATTTACCCTAAAATATTCACCATAAATTTCTGAAAATGTTTTAAAAAATATTTTTAAAGTTAATGGGAGATAAAATACAGAAGTTTCCGCACCTTGCGAGTAGACTGATACCTTCAATAAAGCATTTTGAAATTTTGGTTACATTGTTAGAAAAATTAAGAAACACTATTAGGATCATCTTCATAATATAAGGTTCTAAATAACCCTTTCACGCCCTTTATTCCAAATTAACAGGAAAATCCAATCTACATTTCAACTTGCAGGGTGTAGCACTTTCAAAACAAACTTAATTAAAAAGATAAACTTTACGTTGAAGTATCTGGAATTTATGTAAAGTTATTACCTCCTGAAAATATGACGTTTGACGTTGTTTGTCAATGGGCCATACAGCCTTTACCGGAGAAAAACCGGGTTATATATACGGGTTTTTACTGTACCTTGCTGGCACTGTTCTGTTCGAATAAATTCGTTTCACTGACAGATTTCAAAAAAAAGTTTTAAATGCAAGCAAACGAAAGATTCATACCAACGTAATAAATAGAACCATTTGATCCGCCTAGAAGCAAAAAAGATCCAGCAGCATCATAGCTTGAAGTTTCAATAACATCTTGGATCTAATTGAAAATAAATCAAAGATAGAGTTAGGGCCTGATTACATGGGTGAGGTATTTCGGCTAAATGAGATATAGAAACGTGCATTATTCTTTCATCTCGTGTTTATGTGAGAGTTTTATCCCACCCCGGGGGGCCGGGACCTTTTTACCTCACCTCAGCAAGCCGAGAGGAAGGTACACTATTGGTGCGGGTATGTGCCGCCGAAAAGGATGGGTTTGAAGGCAGTAAACTCACTAAATATGTGGTGCTGAAATTGTTTTAATGTTGGGTTGGACATTAAAAACTGTACTTAATTTTGAGTATCTTGGAATGAAACACATGAACATTAATGCTGGGTATACACGGAAATTTTAACATTAAAGATGGCTGGGTTTACAAAATCTCAGCGTCACACTCCCGTCTGACAATGCGATGTAATCAACGAGATCTTTAATAATTGTCTTGAATAAAGTTTAAATCGCTAATTTTTATTGATGGCCTCAAGCAAACAGAGTGTTAAAAATCTAAGCGTGGCACAAAAGTTAATATGATGAATTCCACTCTCCAGGCCTGGTTTAATGCTATGTAAATATTTTTTTTACTTGACATACCTGCCAGTGCTGAGTAACAGAATGCCAAACTCCAATCTTACCACATCCGCTCAATGCTACTAGCTGACTTCCAATGAAAAATAAATGGTCGAATGGGACAGTCAAGTCGAAAACGTCTAGACAGAATAAACAGAAACTAAACAGAAACTTCACAAAAAATTACATTATAACTCATGCTAAAGAAAACATGTACATTCATTGGTTATGCTTGATCTTTCTCAAACTTATTCACAAAACATTATACTCATAACACGGTACAGGGTAAGTCAAAAAAGTTGCTCACAGCACGTAGATGAATTATTGCTGATTTTCATCAAGGTTTTAAAGCTTTTTTAGAGGGCTCAACAGGTGAGTCATCTCGGAAATATTGCTCATAACTCGCAATATAAATGAACGATATTGACCAAAAAATGTTTACACCCAAGTTAGCATCTCAGCTACAAACTGTTGTGATAAATGTTACGAAATGAAAAATAGCTACTACAAACTTATCACCTCGCAAACGCCAGAACTTTGTTTAGACTCACCCGGCAAAAGCAGGCTTCAGACACTTCACAGTTTTCAACTTAACTTTTACACATAAATTTCTGTTTTTATCCGTTTTTCATTTTAATCATTTTATCCTATATATATATATATATATATATAAAGAAACTAAAGTAGATTATAACATAATTAATAATCATCATAATTAGATTCTTAGCTATTTTATCATGTATTATTTATTACGCACCAATTTTTCCTGCATTGCCTTGACTACAATTCCAAAGCCAAATCTTGCTGCCTGTAAAAACAAACTTAAACAATGAGTGGATTCTCATATAGGCTCATAAAACAATGCGCTTGCTAAAACAATGAAAACAATAAAAAACATAAAACAATTGTCTTGATGGTTAATTAATAATTTAAAATCTGATTGATTGTTAATTGTTAATTTAAAATCAGATATTGCTTTAGTTTAAATATATACAAAAGTTTTAAATTTTTCAACGTGATGTTTAGTCCAGTTTACTGTATTTATTGAAAAAAACGTGAGTTTTGCTAAGATACAATTTTGTCAGCCTATTGCTTCGTAGATTTATGCACAATGTATCGCTTACTCTGTCATTAGATTATCAGTTATTTGTCAAGAAAATATTTTAGTTTCTTTCTAAATAAAACTAAACTCAACGACAAAGAAATGCCAACAGTCGATTCACTTTGACCTTTCAGTCATAAAATGCAAACCACAAGGCAAAATTGATACAATATATGCAACCAAAAAAATTTTAGGCCGTTAACTGAAATTTAAAATAAAAATAATATACAATATCAGAGAAACAACACGTAAAATGAATCCGCACAAAAGAATCTATATTTTTGGTTAACAGCCTGGCAAACGTTATTTTATTTGACACCCTTAAAAAGCAAAGCTGTGAGATTGAGGAAGGGTAAGTTAACTGAATAACTTCAAAATTGGATACTTACAAATTCTTCCAAAACTATTTACGAATTCTCCTATCACGTTTTATTCTTCTACAGTTAATTTTGTGAGAAACTTCTCATGAAATTAATCTTGGTTATCGAATAATTCATTCTAATTAGCTAATTCAAGAATTCGAATGCATTTGATTGGTTGAAATTCTCAGAGAAAGTCTCAAAATTTCAGCTTGAAGTTTCTTATATTTGTAGGTTCTTTTACGCGGGCTTCTTATGTATGTATTTAAGAAAAATTAGAAAAATTACATTTAAGTTGAACCAGAAATATTATTTATCTATACAACAAACGCATAAACTTAACCCAAATTATGTCAGTTTTATACCGCATTCAGTAAATCCAGCTATGTCTAATCCAGATTAAATCTCAACCAATCAAATGCATTCGAATTCTCGAATTAGCCAATTAGAATGCATTATTCGATAATCAAGATTAGTTTAACCTGGATTTATTTTCAGCGTGAATGCAGTATTAGAGACTTAGGGACCAGTCATTCAATATGGCCAGGGGGTAGAGGAGAAATTGGTTTGACATAACAAATTTGCAATACCCTCTAATATCTGATAAATAAATTAAAGGCCCCTCTAGTTGATCGCAGTTCTTGAAGGACCCTCCTTTTTGACGATAATATTTTTGCAGACCCTCTTTACACAGGCTTCAGCTCCATCCCTCCTCACCACATGTGATGACTGACCCTTTAGGGACTGTTTACAAAGAAGACAGATTATCCTGGTAATCATAGTGCAATCCTGGTGCAAAGGATAAACCAGTTACAATCCTGGTAATCCACCAGTGACAATCCTGGTGCAAAGGGACTTTGATACCTGAATTCAGATATAAATTCTAGGTTCCCTTTTGAACAAAACACAGATCGACGACAAAAGCGAAAAATCCTACCACAGATATGGTTCTGGAGCTAAGATTCTCAACTTTCTTTGCGAACAGACGGTTAGAAAGTTCGATAAAATATTACCTGAAGCAGCTGCTACCATTTTATCACCAAGCGAACCAGGCATTTTTGTATTCAATGCAATCTTTTCAATTGGTTCGTCTAGGTAAGGGCTAGTGAACACGTGTTCCCAACCATGTGTGTCTCTCAACCTGGAAAAAAAGCAAAGAAAGGGAAAAGATATAGTTTACACAGAATTAACTGTGCGTGTGACACCAAAAGCAAGGTATTAACTTGTTTTTGATATGCCAATAAATGCTAAAATTTATTCGACTACATCTAGTGATTTTATGAACATTCACAATCAGCTTTTTGCTTCCTTTTAAGTGAATTATCTTACGTTTGGCTTTTTCTATTGCTTGGCTATTAAAGTCACTGAAGTACTAGTAAGTTTTTGAAAATTCACAAAATCCAAGAAAATTTCCCGAATTTATTGCCAAATGCTCGGTGCGAACTGGTTGAGTGGCAGATTATTGGGGGCCACTCCCAGATTATTGGGGGCCACTCCCACTTCCACGAGTAAAAAATACTAATTAATTAATTAACTAATTATACTAATTAGGCCCCACCTCGTGTTTAAAGTACCCACTTGTTATATGCCCCTTTGTTTATGAGTCTGTTGGTTTATTTTACCAGTCATAAGATACCATACCATACCTCTTATGACTATGACTTTACGGACAGTATATTCTACTATCTGCAGCCATCTTTCAATTTTGAGCGAAACCGATTAAATTTCAGTGTTTTCATTGCTTCGGCCTGAATGCAAATCAGGAAAAGCAGTAGACAATGAATTGATGGTTCTCAAACATATTTTTTCAGAGAAGAAATACCTGCTAATTCATGCTAATTTATTCCATAACTTTGCAAAATTATGCTAATTTACATCCTAATTTAAAAAAAATATTTTCATCATTTGCATTCCAACATGGTGCGGCATTCTGTCTTTTTAAATCTCCAAAAGCATAAAATATGAACCCCCACCGCGTTTGTAAAGCAACTCCAAGTACAAGCTCACAAAAACCCACAAGCACTTATTTTCGGAGTTTATAAACGCAAACAAGAGACGTAAATGAAGAAAAGTAAAAAACGGACAGCAACAACAAAGGATAAATCATTTTTTAAAAATCTCCAAACACCTACCTATGACAACAGACACAGTGAACATATGCAACAGCAATCCAGTGATGATGACATAAAATTGTCAAAACTTTATATGGATCGCAGGCTACAAAAAATTTGAAACAATTTAATTTGAGAATAAAGGAACGAATGCTTCATTGCATTTTGCAAAGAAACGAAATTGAAAAAGCAAATTAAAAACATTTTGTTACTGATGATAAAGAAAATTGGAAATCGAAGAAATTGATAAAGGCATTAAATTATCAGGAAAAGCCAACAAAATAAAAAAAAACAAAAATAAAAAACTCGCATCACTGGTGACAAAAAATTTCCAAATTGCAAATTGTAAGAATGAGTACCATGTTGTATCATTAAAAAACTACTTAAAATGATTTATTTTCATGAATTTCGCTTGTCAGATCTGCTGAAAAGCTGATCTAATTAGCAAAACAGAAAAAACCGCATACAAAAATCTGCTTTTTCAAAAATGGCCCGAAAATTAAAGATGTACAGTACACGTTTTCAAAACTTCAAGTTAACAAGTTCAATTTATATTTTAGAGGTTCCTGCAGAATGACTGGAAAGCATCACCTTTAAATTTTACCCTGGGTAACGGAGCATAAATATATAAGAAAATGAAAAATAGAAATGAAAATAAAAATGAAAAAAAAAATGGAAAATAAAAATGAAAAATAAAAACTAAAAAAATAAAATGAAGATGAAAAATAAAATGAAAATCTAAATTAATTTTATTTTAATTTTTACTAACTTTTAAATTTAAAAATATGATCTCACTAAATGAGCATCCATAACCCATACACTCGACCAACTCAGTAAAATTCGGAACAATACCATAAATTCTTACTCCACTGTGTTTTGGCGATTTTTAATCTGCTAATTTTGGCGTAATATGGGATTTAAAAATATGATCACACTAAAGCTCAATGAGATCGAAAATCTCAATCATTTTGTCAAAAGCTCAAACGTTATGAAAGACAGAAAAAATAGTATCTGCCTGAACTATTTTTAAACGAAACGTCATATTTAACTTGGTGCATTTCTCTTTGCTGTTACTTCTTGGCATAAACAACAACTGGTCCATAGACCAAAACTAAAACACGAATATTACCATCAAACTTCAAATTTGGTTCAGAAATTGACCCCCTTAATCCAGCGAGATTCAATGTGGTCGGCAAAGGCGCGAGAACGGATGTTGCCGAGCTCCTTCGTGATGGATTTGTGTTGGCCAATCCAGTTGGGATATCTGTAATAAAATAGTCACAATTGTATAAATGTATACCGCATTCTCTCTCATAGTACCGCCCTTCTTGTGAAACCCGCCTCCCTAATAAACCGCCTTTGTAACGGAGGTTTAATTAGTAAAGCCGCCTTGCTATTAATCCCGCATGCGGGCTATATAGATTTTAACTCATTTTCATTTCCTGTGTTTTAGATCTATCGGCGACCTTAGCGACTTTGGAAACGTAGGTTGAAATTTTGAAGCGCCTCAAAAAATTCGTCATTCCCACCTTTTCAAAATACCGCCCTCTTTAGGAGCACTTGCAACAATAAACTCCCAGCGGTACAATAAGAGAGAATACGGTATATGATAACAATATAGCATTTACAACGTGTAGTATATTATATATATATATAAGCAACTAAATCATAACATTCTGTCAATCATTTAAATCTATAGTAAATTGTATTCATAAAAGTATTTGCGTTGCGCAATCCACTTGCTATATCTGTCAGAAATAGTAACAATAGCATATATGTAACAAAATATCGAGCATTTACAACGTGTAGTATGTTATGCTGCTCTAAGTCATAAGCTCTTTCTCTTTCAATCCTTTAAGTTGAAGGTGAATCGCATTCATATATAGTTTCCCGTACCAAAACGTTGAAGCAACTTCCAACAATTTTATACAATGTATGCAGCTCTGCTTTTAATATATTTTGTAAAGCATTAAAACAGTGCCTTGTGAGCAGCGGTTCAAATTTTTTTTCAGAGCAATACAATCCACATTTTCGTGATAAAACTACAATTATGTAAATTCATCAAACTTTGGAGATATTGCATTTCCAATTCTCAAATTAGATTCTGCAAACAATGTTTTGGTTAATAACAAACTTCCACGGTACATTTCTACGTAAGTAAGTAATAACTGGTGTCGAGTCAAATTTAATTGATATTGAGCTCTTTCGCATTAGCATTTTTCGCTCTCCTTCGCATTTCCCAAAAATAACGAAACAAAAAAGTAACGAAAAAATAACTGCAACCACACTCCTGGTGGCCCTGTGATCTATCACGAATTTAATTGATATCAATTGAATTTGACTACATATATACAAGTGCATAAAACCAAAATGAAAAAATGTAATTTTTACCTGGAACGTTCAAATAGGAATGGAAAAGCAAGTCTCCGCATTGACAGCAACGCAAATCATCGCATAACAGTAGTTTTCGAACTAAAATGAAATTCAGACTTTTTGTAATTTCGTTTCGTTTCGTTTCGTTTTAATTAAATACTATATGATAGAAGAGGTACAGCAGCTTTTTAATTACACCGCTGAATTTTAAACGGCTTATTTATTATTTAAATGTTTATACGGCAATGGTAAATCTGTGAGTGTAATTTGCGAGTTACGAGAAGAACCTTGTGAGTTTCTGGTGAAAAAGTCACACAGTAAAATGTGAGACGTTTGCTGGTCTGCAGGTTTGAGAAAAATTGATTTTAGTATTGAACAGATTCATTTGCAAACGCAAAGCTAAAGATTAAACATTTATTTAGTTTAGATCACTTTAGACTTTTTCAGTGAGTTATGCAGCAACGATATTGCGATATGGCGCTGGCGTAACAACTCAATTACGATACGGTGTAACAATGAAATCGCGATATGACGTAGCAACGACATTACGAAATGGCATTACAATGATATTACGATATTGCATAACAACAAAATTACGGTATGGTGTAAGAGCAAAATTAAGATATAGCGTAATAACGAAAGTATGATATGGCGTAACAACGAAATTACGATATCACGTAACAACAATATTGTGATACGACAAAACAGTGAAATTACGAAATGGCATAACAATGATATTACGATATTGCATAACAACAAAATCACAATATGGAGTAACAACGAAATTACGATATGGCGTAACAACGAAATTACGATTTGACGTAACAACAAAATTGTGATACGACGAAACAGTGAAATTACGAAATGGCATAATGATATTATGATATTGCATAACAACAAAATTATAATATAGAGTAACAACGAAATTACGATATGGCGTAACAACGAAATTACGATATGGCGTAACAACGAAATTATGATATAGCATAACAACGAAAATATGATATGGCGAAACATCGAAATTACGTTATAAATAATTAGACTTCTATCAATGAAATATCACAAAAGCCAAAATTATAATATTTTATGATTGAAGTATAAATTAGCAACGTCCCATCATGTCTTTTATTTACTATTAAAAATTTACAAAAAGCACAAACAAAATCTACTTTGAAAAAGGTAGATATTTCTTTGAAAGAAAATAAACTGCTTCAAATACAAAACATACCAATTGGAGTTATCCCATAATACTGTGCTTCATTTTTAATAATGGTGGGATCAATACCTCTGAAAAGAAAAACACATTCAACTTATAATTTAGAAAATATAATTATAACGTAAATATATGGTTTGGCGAAAAAATTACCAAATTGCATAAAGTTTAAATAGATACTAAACTTGATTCTGAATTTATGTTTATGATTAATATTTGAGGCATAAGTACATCATGTGGGGTTTCTTCTATCGTAAAGACAAATACATTTAAACAAATAATCAAAATATAAAACATCATAAGTTTTGATGATGTCATCTGTTACTGCAAGATACCCTTGATATTTTTCATATTATGATTCACGATATTTTGATATTATGTTGCTGAATACCATTAACTTGCTGAATTTTTAAAAGATTATTTTCATTATGTTTGTTGCCACAGATTATGTTCTATTTTCTGTCCAACTTTATTCATATATATATTTAGTTAATTAATAAAAAAGACCCATACATACCCTTATTAAAACAATTAATTATAAAAAAAACTTGCTCACCCAAGATTAAGCTCTTTGGTTCTCAAAAAATTTAGAATCGGCACAAAAGCTTCTGGATCTCTGTCTATGAAATACTAAAATTTAAAACAAAAACTGATGTCAATAAAGAAAGTGTATCATGTCAACAAGTTGAAAGGATAGTACAAGATGTTTTTCTCTGATAAATCAGCATATATTTTTTAAAGCTTTTGTGTTGTAAAACATTTTAAAACATCATAATAATTTTAAAACAGCATAATAATCATTTCAAAAATGAATACAGTATTTTAAGTTTGTTACACAATAAAAAACCACAATGAAAGACCTTTATCATTCTTTCTCAAGCAATACCAAACATTTACGTATAGACATGTTGGCTCTTGTTTAATTTGCATGAGAAATTTGATTCCATTAAGTTTCAAAACAACATGTTAAAATTATTTCTGATGATAAACAAATGCAATAAAAACTTGTATTGCCGATAATGTATAACATATTTAAAAGCCAAATTTTTGCCATTTGATTCTGTTTGCCTTGACTTGTTTGAATGCAGTTATACCATTCATGCTCTTATCCTGAAGTTGTAATGTAGTGGTAGTGCTTTCTCGTATTATTTGTAGCTCTTTCAGCACAAATATTTGTAGATTTTAAATCACAATCAAATGCTTATGTGGCATTTAAAGGCCTGCTTGATATTAAATAAGAGTAAAAGCCAACATTTTTTATTTTGGTAAAGGCAAAATCATTGTGTTAACCAAGAGTATACATGCAAAAAACTTCCTTGCACACTTTGGTGTGGCACCTTGTCAAAATTTCAATTATAATGAGGAAATTTAAGGATAAAAAAGATCGAGAAAAAATTGAAGTTGCAAGATCTACAGTGCAGTACAACACATACATGCTTTTAATTTTTATATAAACCTATGAATACTCACTGCACCATTTGAATCTTTTTGTGAAGCAATCCTTCCACTAAGCAAGCTGAAAAATATATATATATATATATATATCCAAAGAATAAAGAGCATTTTTTATCTCATTATCATTACTTGTACTCCCTTCAAAGGGACGAGTAAAATTTTCAAAATTATTGAAAATGTATTTACTTTTTCATTAAAAGTAAAACTGTTGCATTTTATTCATTTTGGCCAATTTTATTTGCAGTTGTTTGGTCTTTGTCAATTTTCTAGTAGTTTTTTTTGTAACCCAGCACCACCATATCACACATGATATAATTTATTAAAGCTATTAAATTACCTGTGTGCATACTTACCAAGAAAAGAAAGAGTCTGGCACCCATGTCAGTGTTTGTCTGGACGTTGAGAATCTTAGGAAAAAAATAATAAAATATCAGACTGGAAGGAAACTATAATGATGTTCAGGGCATTATGTTTTGTTTGTATGCTAGGGTCCCAAATATAAGGGGGGTCATAATAAAAGGTGGGGTAAGAAAAGTAGTAGGCAGGTAAACAATTTTCAGGTCATCCATCTAGCTACCTGGGTGTTTCAAAACACACATGACTTTTTGAACAATTAAATCAGTACTGTCATCATACTGTTCACTCTTTGATTGCTTTCAACATTTCAACAATTCATAGAGTTTGCCTAAATGCATGGCTCCCAAAAGTTTATTGCCCCTCCAAAAAAATCCTGTATGGCCCTCCCCAAACAAGGATTCTGGATTTTCCCTTGTTTCTCCTGCCAAAGAAAATAAAATGAATAGAGACAATTAAAAATTAGGGGTAAATGTGCAAAAATAAATATCTCTTATTCCTCAACAAAACTGCTATCAAATTTGTTTGTCCACTCCTCCTCCTCCTCCTGCTTAGAAGTACCATAGAGTTACTGAGAGAAACAGTTACTGAGAGAAAGAGTTCTGGTTACTTTAAAAAGGCAATGAGTAAATATGTCTAGCCTCTATTAAATGATGTAACTTATCAGCTTACCCTTTTCCACCAACATTCAGGTTAATGATGTCATGTCCATGTCCATGCTCCATGGCTATGTGGTTTCACTCTTCTTCATAATAAAAAATCTACAAAGTAATAACTGTTATATTATACTCACATGGTTTTATTAAATATATATGATGAATATCACTTGCTTCATCTAGTTTCTCATTTTAAAAATATCTTTTCATATTGCAGTTTCTGAAATTTGTACATAAAGGAAGGCCCACATTATATCGATAACTTTTTCATTAAGTACATATTTCCTGTACAAATCGTTAAAAAACAAATAAATGTATTCTGTATGACCGAAGAAATTACAAGCTTACAACAGTTTTTTGGTTTTTTACAAGTAGAATCAGTCGAACAGTAAAAGATTTTTACAATTTCCAAGATTTCTGAAGGTTTGACAGAAAATACTTAGCAAAATACTTAGTATTTTCTGTCAAACCTTTAGGAATGTTTGAAATTGTACAAATATTTTACTGTTCGACTGATTCTAAAAGCTCCTTCCTGCTTTTGGACATTAAAATCGTTAGTTCAAAACAAAAGCTTAATTTAAAATCACTTGGTTAAGATTTGCAAATTTAACAAAGTTAAAAAGTTGGAAATGTATACCTTACACAAGCAAGAGTATGCAATCAGTAATTTTGAGATAAAATACTGATTTGGAAGCACTGATTTTAATTTCAAAAGATTAAACATTTTAAAATGGACTTTGATTGCTGCTTGCTTTGATTGCTGTTTTGAAAAAAAAATGATCTATTTACTGAACAGATTTTCATCAGACTTGACAAATTTTCATCAGAAAGTGCTTATCAGGAGTGAGCACAACAAAGCACTTAGTCAGGAACATCTCAAGAAAATTTTGAAACTTATAATAAGATATAAACAATATTTCTTTGAAACTTGTAAGATAATTTCAAGAAAATATTGACAATGAAACTTATTTCCTTTTGGCTAAAGAAATATTGTTATGTTAATTAAAAATTATTGCTAAAAAATAAAACAAAATTAAGTTAATGTGTGCCTCTGTATATGTTGTTAGTGAGATAAGAAGATTTCTCTTCGGCATTAATTGCATACCACCAGTTTCAGTCAAGATTCAAAATCTGCAAAAATTTCCAAAACCGGCAACAATTTATTGAATTCAATGAGCAAAACATTTGTTGCCAAATCAGGTGATATTTTGCTAGCATTGGCAACAAAAACTCAATAAAAATTGCAATTGGTAGATTTTAGCAATTCCTGGTCATGTTTTTCTGATCGTAGAGGAATGACATGGAAGTGGAATCAACCGTTGTTTGCATGTAGTATTCTTGTAAGAGGAGTTTTTGTTGCCAATATAGTCACCATATTTACTAGATCAGGCAACAAGTTGTTTCTCATTCAGGGATTTGCTGCCAATTGATTGTTTGGAAAATTGTTGCCCATTTTAAACCTTGATCCAAACTAAACTGCCAAGTGGAAAGAAATCTGGAAACATTGCTCTGCAAACCAAAGAACTTTAATGCACGTTTTAATTCAGCATGGACAATATAATATAGCAAAAGAAATAAAACAATGGTCATGCATGCACTTTAGTGCCTTCCTATCCTGTGCACAAAGTTTCAAATCTGGTACGTCTGGTTGTAACTGACTGAATCAATCAAAACAGAATCCAGAACAGCGAACTAAGCTAGTATTATATATAGCCTATATCTGTATATGATGCCCGCTACTACTATGGTGCCTTTTTTCTTTACCTCGGTACTAAATATAAATATCATCCAGTACATCATTATTCAATTCGTTCATGTATTTTCAAAATAAACAGATAAACTTTAAGAAAAGGGCTAGGCCCTTTTTCGATCTTCCTCCTTTCTGGTTCTTCTCTGATGCGCAATTAGAATTAGCAATTAGGTAATTATCAACACTAGATTAGAAAGGTTATATAAAATCAATAAATTCAATTACAGGTAATAAAGATAAAGTACGAGAAACCATGCAGGAAAAACATTTAAAAACATGTAATTACCTTTTTATTTCTCTTTTTCTTGCAGAGTTTCGTAGTTGCTGTCCGATGATGAAATTGAAAATGCCACAACGCGCACTCGATATACCAAACACAAAATCGTGAGTGACGTCATAAAAATTGACAACATCACAAAGAAAAAAACAGAAAGTTACACTTTTTGTGCTTTTTGTAAGGAAACAACACAAAGCCTTTTGTCATGTCAGGAAGAACTATTACAGAAACTTGAAGTCGTATGTTTTGATGACTATGGTTTTGAAAAAAATATCAAGATGTAAATATGATACTCTGGGTACCAGACTTCCAGTAAAAAAATGCATTTTCTTTACTGTAAAGTCTGGTACCCAGGGTATCAGAATAATAGAGAACAACAGTGCCGTCGGAACCTATTCCAGATTGGGGGGGAGGGAGATTATTGTTCACAATGCTTAGTTAATAAATTATTTTAATTCACCATTGTTTTTTAAATTTTTGTGAGGCGAGGGTCAAATTAATCAATTGTTTGAAATCACCATTACTCTTGAAATTATGGGGGAGGGGTATTTTTGGGTCAGTACGAGATTTCCATAGACACGCCCCATACGCGACTTAGATGGTACTGCCCCCCACCCCTGGAATGTAAATGAATTTTCTGAAAAATGTAATACGTAATCCTAGATAATTCACCAATGAACCATCCTGAAGGTTTCTTCACCTTTGAAAGATCCCAGTAAAAGTTTTTTATACTTGGTTTCTTACATCAAAAAGTTAAGTGTAGTTAAAAGATTAAACGAAAAGCAGATAATTAAAAAATCAAACTTTATCCAGTACCCAGTAACGTAACTGAAAAGCTTGTTTTAAACGTTATAAATATGTAATATTTTACAGATATTTTTTTTCTGACATCAAGCTCTTGACTGCCATATCTTGGTGACAATGTGATTATACAACCGATTTTAAATGAATTCATAGCAAACTTGAAGTTAATGTTTCTTGATTGGCAATATGTAGCTACTTGATTGTTTAATGTTGCACCGTACTTTTCTTAGTATTCGTAAAGGAGCTTTGAACAAAAATTTGTATTGAAGCAAATTAATAGTGCTTTGGAATGATAAAGAATGCCATTAAAAATGCCATTAAAAATGTTCTAGTATCTTATCTCATCTCAGAGTTATCCACAAATTTGCATTTTCTATGATCATGTTATTTTCCTTGCACAAAGTCAGAAAATATACAAGGTTGATCATGTTTCAGCAGGGAAATGTATTTAAAATGTATATTTTTCAACGCGCTTGCTATTCAAACTTCGTTTATGTTTCTAGACATTTAATAATCCATGTATGTAGCTCAGCCGCAAAGTAGTTCATGATTGTAACTTTTCCAAAACAAAATGAATTAAGCGAAGCTATGTTTATGTTCATATGTCATCTGTGGGAATTTTGAAAACCAATTACGTTATCAGAAGACAATAACGTTGAAAATAGAGAATACTTAAAATACAAATTTTGAATCTAAACAGCACTCTTTATCACCCTATAATGCTGTCTCTTTACATCAATAACGTTTTTCTTTTTCCAGGTTTTACTGACTTTACTGTTATTAATATTGTGGATGGCTATGTATAACCCATGTCCCCAGCTGGAAACAAATGATTTCGAGAATTTTGCTGGCTAGGCACGTTAAATACGATCACTCACTCACTCAATACACGGCAACCATGTGACCTTAACACAAACGTATTAAACAAGATACAAAGATTCAATTTCTAAAGTACACACAAGAAAAAAAACAAAAATGACTGTTGGATTGCGTTTTATTTTCAGTTAAAATCTTTACCTAATAAAATAATCAAAATAAAATAATCTCTTCAAAAACATGATGCTGTGGGAATGTCAAAATAGAAGAGTAAGGACCTACCAACAAGAAACCGGCTTTTGAAAATCAACCTGTCTGTTTTCTTAATATTTTGGCGAAGTTTAGATAGAGACAGGCTGATGTTTGCTGCTAATAATGTGACAGAAAGGCCAAAGCAATACTCCTCTATTATCTGAAATGGTTTTCATCATTTTAATTAACACTTTTAATCAAGTAAAGTTTTGCCAAAAATCAGCCTGTGGTTTCTTATACGTCAGTTTCTTCTAAGTCAGTTTTTATTGGCAGGTTCTTACTGTAGCTCCAGAGAGTTTTTATTATATTAATTGAATCACTTTGTTGTCTTATGTTTGAAATATTCTTTCAGTTGTGATGTCTTCAGGCAGCCCGGAACATCGCAAGTAAATTGCAAAAAGGCAAAACAACAGCAATAAAATAAAATTACAAAGAAAAGAAAACGATTCAATGGATATGGTAGGAAATTATCTGCAACTGTACTAATTTTGGCGTTCGAATTCCCATGGTTTTACAGATAAATTTTCCCTGTTCAATAACAATGAAATGATTAGATACTGTAAATGTCCGATTAACTGCCTGCCCCGCGGTGGTTATTCATATAAAAAATATATCGTATCATGCTCAGGGCTCTTTTAAACATTTCGATTGAGTACGACTCATAGAAATTAAAGTAAAAGAACTGGCCATTTTTCCTCGTTCTCAAAAAGACAAAGCTCAACTTGCGGATTGAACTCAAGTGCAACTGCAAAAAGCAAATCAATAGTTGTCTAGTGGTCTGCAAAATACAAAAATTGAGCCTCGATCTTATAATAATGAGAATAATCCAATCACAGCCCAAAAATTTTCATGTGACTACAACGCAGCGCTGTGATTGGAGTCACGAAAAGTTGTAGCGGCCTGCTAAAAAAGGCCAGAATTTGAGACGAAATTCCACCAGACTAGCAAACACCATAAAGCCTTATAAAAATGTACATTGTTCACGGTGCTTATTAAAAAGTGACGGTTAATCAAACATTTTCTGTAGCAAAGTATACGGTAATTTGAAATTTTCGGTAAAAAAGTCGCTAATTTGAAATTTTCTACATAGCAATTTCTCTCACAGTTTTGCAAAGTATTGACTCTTGTGTGCTACCATAGATCTTTGGATTTCATCAATGCTTCTACATCCTTTGATAAGAAAAATTGTATTTCATCAATGAAATTCATTAGCAAAACATCTTTGCATCATCTTTTTCAATGAAACAATAACTTCATTCAATAAAAAAACACAATAAAATTCTGTCTTTCTCCGAAAGTTACTTTTGTTTAGCATGGTAAAATATCTATAAAATTCGTATGGGGAAAAAAAGACTGACTTTTTTATTTTTCCCAACATAAAAGCAATCTCCATGAACAAATATGAATAAAGATATTTAAATGAATGTGCAAAAACAATTTTCACAAAAACTATAAAAACAAAGCGTGCAATTCACTTTATTTCAGAAACATAAAACTGTCGAGATCCAGTTCGAACAATGCCGAGAGGTGTGAATGTTATTCAATTTGGAAAGGGGAAAACAATGAGATCAACCGATCAAAGATTTGAACGCTATGTTTATCTAAGCAAACATTTAATTCAATTCAATTCAATTTTATTTGCAGAATACAATCTTACTACATGATAATGATATAAAAGAATAAAAAAATTTG
>JAYJMH010033657.1:0-16490 GCA_036873815.1 Phacellophora camtschatica
GGCACATTTTTCAATTTTGAGGGCACTTTTTCCATGTTTGCAAAAAAGTGAGGGGACACGTGCCCCTAGTGCCCCCCGGTTCCTACGTCTCTGGTTTTTACTTTTGTGTCCCAAAGAAGATTCATGTTCACAGTAATAAAACTTCCGCAAAAGATGGAAGGTCCATGTGTTGATCTATACACATGGATCAAGTAAGTAAGGCAGCAAATAGCATGAAAAATGTCAAAAGCTGTGACATCGACAAGCTCCATGCTGAACACATAAAGTATGCTACCCGAATAATACGAAAAATCAAACGAATAAAACGAAAAAAATTGCAAATATATTCAACACTACAGCTGAAACTGAAGATAACCCATCCGAAATCAAAATAGGAATTTTAACAGAAAAATTCGGGCAATTTCCAAACCAAGATAGAACACCCCCTCCCCAAATCTGGTACCTCGCTACGCCCCGTACACCCCATCGCCCAACATGGTGACCGAACGTACACAATATTCTCTGCAACATCAATGTTGGGTGGGTGCAATGTTGCGTACGTATGGCCAGGGCTTTAAGCGATGTTTCAATGCAGAGAGATGTCGGTTTTGACCATTGTGATTTTTTAATAAAAAATAAATGACAAATCCTTCAAGCTCGTGAAGTTATAATTATATACCATCATGAAATAAGTAAGTTACAAGAAATGATTCCTCTTACGAAATTATTATTATATACAAGGTTACAAAATTAAGAACTACATACAATACTTTATTCACACCCACTTTTTAAATACGATACTTGCTCTGAGAAATAACTGCTGGAGTTTTATCAATATCTAAGAATTAATTTGAAATAAAACACCCAATAGGTAGCACTATTGTAAAGAAATCTATCTATGTTTGCAGAGCTGTAGCTTTAAATATGTCAGGCTAAAAATTTCAAATTGTGCTCAATACGATGTCCGAAGTGCAAACACATGCAAATACTAGATTCGTTCCGTTTGTCCCAATAGTGCAACTTTGGCACAGCATCAGAATCAGAGTATCATATTTTACCAGTGAACATATGAATCAGGGAAAATGGGGACATACCACGGTTGTCAGTATGTTAATTTTAGCCCTCAGTAAAAATTTTAGTGCGGGGAGGGCCAAGGAGATGGGAGTCATGGGGATCATTGAGCAGGGGCCTATAGTTGGCTATTTGTAATAAAAAATCTCAGTAAACAAATCTTGCTATCATCATCAGAGGCCGACATTTACATTTGACCAGGGGGGCATGCAGGGGACTGCGAGGAAGCAAAAACTGTGTTTAGGGCGTGGTCATAAGAGAACTGGGTGTGGTCAAAGTGCCCTTCAAATGTTGTGCCCCCCCACTATTCAAATGCTTCCTACGTCTCTGACCAAAATGCAATATAATATCCTGGATTTGGTTTACATTACAGTCATAAAGCGCGCGAAACTTACAATGACGCAAAATACGAAATAAACAATTATGACTATATTTACACAACTTGAATGAATGGAAAAAAATGAAATATAAAGATAAGATAAGGCTATTGCAAAATAACGCGAGATAATAGCAGTATTAAAAAGCCATTGGTGGTCCATTCATGAACCGCGTTCTTCGAAAAGCTGTAATGCTACGCTCTAAATTACGTAACAAATACAATCTCCGATTATTAAAAATTTTTCTCAGATAAATCACACACAAAATCAAAAATAATTCTCGGTGAAAATAAAAATATAATTTCAGATGATTCCGAAATAGCAGAATTACTGAACGACTTTTGATTTCCATCGCGGACACTTTGGGGATAACAGAAAATATCATCGTATCGTAAAAACAGATGGTCAGCTAAATTCAATTGAAAGAGCCATATGCAAGTATTCTGACCATCCACGTACTAAAAAATTAAACTATTTCGAGCAAAGACTGCTCTTTTTCATTTAAGAAAATATCCACCAAAGCTGTAAGTGAAGAACTATTAAATTTAAACCCAAAGAAAACTACAACAAATAGAAGTCCTCTAGTCCTTAAACTGCCTTCCTAGGGCGTGTTGTAAAACCACCGGCCACAAACCACTGACCACACCGGCCAGTCCACGACCACCGACCGCACCGACCAGGAAATTCTCTGACCAAGAAATCACCGACCAAGAAGGTCACCGACCACCTTTACCATTATTATTATTACCCTTTAGTTCTTGGAAAGAGCTATATATATGGGTGTACCACAAGGATCAGTCCTTGGTCCACCAATGCTCAATATGTTTATCAGCAAATGATTTAATGATAACTACATGAAGTTCAATGGAGAAAAGGCTACTTTCTATCCCTTGGCGTACAAAATGATACATCACTCACTATAAACTTCAATGGGACAAAATTATCAATTTCTAATGAAAAAATGGGAATTTGTATCGAGAATCACGTGAATAAATTATGCCGTAAAGCTGGCATCAGCATTATGTCGTATATCAAGATACATGAGTCCCGAAAAATTTAAAAACCTAATGAAATCATTAGTCAATTTCAATATTGTCCTCTGGTGTGGATGTTTCATAGCAGAAAACAGCAGAAAACAAGGACACAAAATAGAAATTTTTCCCGTTAGAACCCAAAATTATAAATTAAAATGAGTTTTCTTTAATGAAGGTTCAAACTGTAAAGTATGGTACAGGAAGTATTCGATTTAGAGGACGTTTATGGCAGACTCTCGCAAACTCTGTAAAGAATTTAGAATCTCTTTCAGAATTTGAAACTCAATACATATCATTTCAATCTTTTTAGGAGGGCAACCATTTCTTTCATGTTCTAAATGTTGAAAAAATCGAAACGAGGTTAGACTAAAATGTTTATGTTTTATTATCCTGTTTGTTTTTGCGGTTTAATATGTGGATTTATACAGAGCAATCACAAATTGAAAATTCATTTAAATCGTGGTCATATCAATTCAAATGAATCATGGCAACGCACCTGCTTGAAGAGATTTATTTTAAAACATCACCTGCAAGCAAATCACAATTGACACTCGAACGTTACCATACATACATTTATACAAACAAACTTCACAAGACAAGATAGAGTGGGTCAGTTTTTCTTACTTTGTCTTTGCAATGCATGCAGCAGCTGAAGAAGTGAAATATGCAGATCAATAAAATCGAAAAAGTGGTACATATTATTTTTGTAATGATATCCTAAATTGTTGTTAGTGATGTCTAATTATTATGATAGATAATCCTATTATAATAAATAATTAGCCTGCGAGCCAATATAATATTAAAATTTTGACCACAAAGAACGATTGAACGAGCAATCTCTCTTGTGTTGCTTGCAGCAGGGCAGATAAAGACTGTCGTCCTTAATACCTACGAGAGTTTAGGCATAGTGACTTATACCTACAAGTTAAAAGTCATAGTCCAGGCACTGTGGCTTATTTCCTTAGTTGTAAATAAGCTCCTTGTTTCTTGCCTTTTCATTTGATAAATATGGATAGCTTGTTGAAGAAACTGATTTGAACACACAGTAGTAGGTATGATACAGCAAAGCAATGCAGTGTTTTGTTAGACTAGTAATTTAATGTGGACGAACAAAATCATAGACTAATGGCATCTCAAAGAAGGATAATAGGAATTAGGCAACCCTCACTTATTGATATTAGTACACAAAGTCTGTCTGCTATTATGGGTTTAAAAAGTGACACAGAACAAGGCAACAACTTGATTAATAATGAACATGCAAATATGGCAGCAGCAAGTCGTGCTGCAGCAACCTACTTTGACAAATATGAAAGAGATGACTTGCAAGAAGCACTTTCATCAACAAGTCTTGATTGGTTATTATCGGTGGATGATACAAAGGTCCCAGTTGAGCCACCATTTGGTATGATATCCAATTTGAAGCATGTGAATGATATGGAAAGTTTAGTAATCTTAATTCCTGCTCCTGAAAACGTCAACAAGCCTCTTGAATTAAGAGAAATGCATCAAATTTTAAGAGAGCTTGTCACTGGCATATATGTGTTTAATCAGGCACCATCCTTAAGTCTTGAGACAAATTTTGACCAAAGTACATCCTGCCAAATGCCAGCATGTTATCATGATACAAGAATTGGACAACTAATGATTTCTGTTGACTACATGATGAAGAGCATTTGGCATGGTGCATTCTTTCCCAAGGATAAACGCTTCAAATTTAACGAGAGATGGAGACAGGCTGTAAATTTGAATTCTTTGACAGGAGAGGCTGAGACAAGAAGAAGTTACCAGCTTATTTGGAAAGAGGCTGGTTTTATGGATCTTGCTATAGATGAAGATTTCCAAGAAGCATTTTCAGCACTCAATGCAACTGTGAATTCTGATAAAAAATTTCTTGATGAGCAGAAGTTCTTAATGAAATTTGTTAATGATATTGCAATGGTTCTTACTTTTGAACAGGGATCAATCCAGCATTTCCGTAACATGTTTGTGATGGATGTGCAAAATGAAGTTTCAACAATAATCAAGAATCAGAATATTGATTTTAAAGGCTTTGAAAGGCTTCAACGACAGCTTTTTGTCCAGGAGAAATTTGCAAAAGAAAATCTTGGAAACAAAGAGGCAATCAGGCGTGAATTGACACTTCTAAATTTTGTCAGTTTGCTAATACCTCTTCTCATAGCTCTGAAAAGAAAGAACAAAATACCAGATATGAGTAAACTGTTACCACCTTTAACTCACGAAGAATGCAAGACAGACAGAGAACTTCCTCCAATAGTGATCAATGACAGCTTTTTTTGCAAGAATTTTGAGCCTTCAGATCACTATCATGGGCTTCATGGAGGCATACACTTCTTGAAAGAAACTCCAGATTCTTTCTCATTACCTTGTCTTTCCATAAGACAGGAATATGGAAATATTGTCCAATTGGAGGAAAATAACACCAACAAAATTGGCAGAGCTGGTCCATTACTAGATAGTTATCCAATGACACCCATAGAGATTGATAATAAAAAATATTTTCTTTTTTCTTTCAATATTGGAACATTCTATGCTCTCACGCCAAAAATTCCAAGATGGGTGCATGCACATTATGATGAAATTGCTAAACTTAAGCCAAAAAGATTGCCATTATCAGAAATCAATATCCATGAACAGTTCAGGAAAAGATTTGGCTACCAGAAAACAGTGAAGCTAAAGCAAGTCCCTGCTGGTCTTAAGGCATCAGCTCAAAGGGGAATGACTGCAGTTTTCCACACAATCTGCAGAAGGCAAACCTTGTCAACGTTGAGCTCTCTAGATACACATGGCATGTCTCTGCTGCATGAAGCTGCAGCAATGAATCGGCCACAAATCATCACTCAGCTTGTAACATTAGGGCTGGATGTCAATGTTCGAAGGTTTAACAATGCATCAGAATTTGGTATAATGCCATTGCATCTTGCTGCTCGATGTGGTGCAAATGAAAGCATTGCTGCATTGATTGCTTTCAAATCTGATTTGTTTGCATATGACTCTTTTGGATTCACTGGTGTTCATTATGCTGCATATTTCAATAACCTTAGTTGCCTAAAAGCATTGATAAACAAAGAACCTTCTTTGTTAGAAGTCAAGACCAAAGATGCCTCAATGACAACACCATTACTTCTTGCTTCTTCAAGTGGTGGAATACAGGCATTGCAGTTCTTAATTGGCCAGGGAGCAGATCTAAATGCAAGTGACACACACGAGAACAGTGTTGTAAATATAGCAGTGCTTCATGAACACACTCATATTTTGGAATATTTCATTGTGGAGGATTTCCCTAATGCACCCGTATGGGAGGTACTTGTTAACATGTTGCAGGAAAGCAACATTTTATATCAGCAACAAGCAGCCAAGTGCCTTGATGCTTTAACACTTACTACCAAGGGTAACTGGAAGCATATTGTGAAAGCAGATGGAATTCAATCTTTGGTTGCTCTTTTGGCAACTGAAGATACACTATTGTTGTCTCTCGTTGTTTCAGTATTGTGCAACATTGGGGAATTCGAAGAAGTGAGAAAGAAAGTGAGTGCTGAAAGGGCTGTCTCAAAGCTAGTTGATCTGTTGGACTCTCCAGTTCCACTTGTTCACTCAAGAGTTGCAGTTATTTTGGGAGACCTTGGTTGTGTTGATGACAACCAGATCGTAATTGCAGAGGAAGGTAATTGTTATATGCAAACACTTTCATTTTTTGGTTGATTTCTTAATATTATTAGATATTAATATTATTGGATATTATTTATATTATTAAACATTATTCTAGAACGTGTAATAATGCGAAAACCAGTTTTTGGAAAAGCAAGCAATTTCATTGGCAATCAAACGACTCCGGAGAAAAAAAATGTATCTGTAATTGAAAGATTTCCTTCCATGTTTTCTTACTATAACTATAACTATAACTTCTGGCCACTTTATTGTTTAAAGTTTTCAAACTTAGAAGCATATCATGGGTTTTATAATGTTGTTCGTACAACGTGCCGATTGAAATCTCGTGATTGATTGTGTTTCTCTGCTGTGTTCTTCTTACAGACCTATCTGATGACACCTTGTGCCTTCGCTGCGAAGCTTTTTATGCACCTACGCAGCGGCTCGCCTCGGAGGCGCAATGTTTCACAAGATATTTCTGTCAGAAAGGTAGAAAAAACACAGTAAAGAAGCAATCGGCACATTGTACGAACAACGTTAATCCGGTATATCCGGTATATACCGAATATCCGGAATATTTATAGCTTAGTGGAGAAGAGAACAGATTCGCCTTAATAATATGTCCCATTTGTGTGTTAAAATAACATTTGTGTGTTAGGTTAAAATGTTTCTTATGAAAATGTGGCTTCAAACAAAAAACAAAAAACGCTATTCATCCCGTGTAGGTTTGAATTTTAGTACATTTAAAACTGGATAATTCGTTAATAGTATATCTTGAAAAAAGAGAAAGCGAAAATCATATTAACAAAACTTTACCATTAGTAATTCGAATAATTAATAAGCCTGGATTCTATCACATGATGATCACATGTTTTATTTTTTCAGGTGGCATAGAGAAATTTGTATCCTTGTTGTCATCTGATATAGAGCACGTGTTGGTTAATGTTGTTAATGCATTGCGTGTACTTGCCGAAAGAGCACCAGAGAATCAAACAAGTATTGGTGCTAAAAAGGCTATTCCTACACTCATAGAGCTTCTTGGTAAGTTTACACGCTTTTGTTTCTTTATTCATATTGTCATGGAGCATGTTAAAAAGTTGAAATTTTATAGTTTTGGTTATAGAGTTTCTTCTAAGGAAAAAGGAAAATTCAACGATTTTTGCTCGTTTTCTGAATTTCTATCATACAGAATTCAACTGATTTAAAGATAAAAATTCCCAACTTTCATTGCAAAGCGAATGAATCGATACATTATTCAATTTTGATTTCTAGAGGGTATTCGTTGGCCAATCAGGGCATATAACACCTCGAAAGATAGACTGGCCTTTCGACTAAACGCCTTAACAGATAGTATTTTAAAATAATTTAAATTCATTGAGCTACAAGCGTTACCCCTCGTTAAGATTTTTGAGCCACGCGGCATTATTGCAGAAACAATATAAGAACCAATCCTGTTAAGAACCTTTATGATGAATTTGTTAATACGTTTTTCTAAAAATATTGAAAAGTTCAATAAAAACTGGTTGTTGAAAGACACAGTGAGTTGTGAAGTTAAATGCATGCTCTCAAAATCAATCCCGTTCATCGTGGTATCATTTTCAGATTTAAAACCCAAAATTAAGAACTGCCAAAGATTCATAAATGAAAGTTCTTTCCGATGCGGATGCGGATTTTCCTGTATTTTTATAAAAGAATTCGGGCTAACCATTTCACCCCTGGAAGGGCCATATGGCCCATTGCTAAACAACACGAAACGTCAATGTTTCCGGAGGTAAGCATGCACATTTAATTTATATTAATAATTACGGGCGTGAAAGTGCTACAAGAATGGGAAATAATTTATTTTTTGTTTTAGGCTCTAATTCTATTCGTCTTCAGGCGAATACTGCTGCCTGCATCAGCGCATTAACCCATCACAACAAAGCGAACCAAGATATTGTTGTCGACGAAGGGGCGGTAAAACCACTCGTGAAACTTTTGAGAAGCAAAGAATCGAGATGTCAACTAAAGGCCGCGCGTGCCCTTCAAACAATCTCACAAGACAATAAATTTGCTCAAGAAGAAATTGATAAATGCGATGCAGCAAAGCCATTGATACGGCTACTTAAGCTGTGGGATGTGAACATGAAAGAACAAGGTGTGTTTGTGAATTTGAATACCCTTATTGGTAGTAGGGTACAGTTTAAAATAAAATTGCTTGTGTTTGGTTGAGTTTTTTTTATTTTCGAAAATTTCACGAACCTTCTTTATGGTCAGTAAAAGGCTACTTTTCTCAGACTACTGATTTTCTACTACTCCGTCGAGCTTGCTTAAATATCTGTGACTAGGTCAGACTAGGTCTTTCCAGGTCTTTTTAATAATTATTCTATTCTGCTGGTATTTCAATATTAAAAAAAAATAATTGAGATGAAAGCTTGTAAATGTTTTTAGACTGCTTAAACTCACAAAGGTACGATCATAGCTTATTTTGCTTGCAGGTGCAACAGCTCTTTGGGCGCTTGCTGGCGAGAACATAGAAAATCAAAAGCGAATTGCAGAATTGATTGGAATAAACATACTTGTAGACATGCTAATGACCAAATCTGAACGATTGCAGTATGTGTCTGGAATGGCACTGACTGCTATAGGCAAAGAAGATATAGCGAATCAAAAGAGAATATCGGAAGGAGGAGGAATAATGCCGCTTGTTAGAATCCTAAGGGGATGTCATTTGGTCACTTCTGAAAAGGTATTTACTCCTCACGTCATCATCATCATCAATAGTAAATTTTGAATAATGTCTTGTTACTTAATCACTGATAAAAAATAATTTTTTGTTGGAAACAGTATTTTTTAACAAGTATGCTTTCTTTTTATCTTGTATTTCTCTTTATCTTGCTTTCTTATTAGGTTCTAATCATGGCAATACAAGTTCTTGGAAATCTTTGTCTTGGTGTTGCTCACCAGCCCAATAAAGTACTTCAGAAGGAAATTGCGGCTACCGATGCTCTTAATCTTTTGACAACATTTATGTTAAGGCATCAAAACCCATTGATTCAGGTAATGAGAACTCTTAATGAACGAGTATTTGTTTATAAACAGCTGCTGTTTTAAGGAACTGTACTGAAGTTCGTCAAAAAATTAAGACACCCTATTTCTGAGATGAGATAAAAGTAAGCAACTTGCAAAGTAGTCTATTTTAAATATATTCCAGTTCGAGCAAACTGTTCTGCATTGGTAGTAGGGCCTTGCGGTCATGAAAAGGACTGTTTAAGCCAAGTACTATTTTCAATAAAACCAATTTCAATTATCCAGTACTATTTTCAATTGTTATTTGAGCTCAGTATTAATCATCATAGCATCCACTTAAGCGACTTGAGTTTCACATTGTGGCTGAAAATTAAGCAACTTCAGTACAACCCATTGTATATGATTAATATTGAACTTTATGTAATTTTCATTCGTCAGCAAAAAGGTCATATAACATTGACATCACCAAAGACATAGTTTGAATAACTTCATGCGGCGTGTTTATGATAATTAACACTTCTATATAGATCATTCTTTTAGTTAGAACATTTGGAGAAAGATTTTCCTGAAAATGCATTCCATTCCATTGTTGAATTTTAAATATTTACATTTAGGGAACCATTTCAGTTGCTTCCGTCACAGGACCCAATGCTTGTTGTTTAAAAAACGCCACCATCTTTTCCAGGCTGTATCTTTTTTGTTTTTTTCATTCTTTAACCTTTTCACACCGGTAAGAGCCACAGAGCCCATTGCCAAATAACATCAAGCGTCATATTTCCAGGAGGTAAATACAGACATTCCCCGAGGGATACAAGGGAGGAAACACTAACCTTCACTGGTACTGGGAGATATGGAAGAACATCAACTCACGTTTCTTTATGAAAAGTTCTTCTTTGCATGTGTAACTTTGAATAATTGATAATAAAATATAAAGCTATAAAATTTAAAGTTACTGAAAACAGAATTCTTATCACGTTTCTTAATGCGCGTGCTTTTTGAGTCTTCGATTATAGACATTGATATTCTTATTTATTTTAGGTTGAAGCAGCAATCACACTTGCAAAGGTTGCACTGAGTAATTCCTTCACACAAGAACGACTTTCAGAGCACAAAGAATTCTCTATTAACCACGTTATTAACCTCATGCGAATCAAGGATTTAGAAATACGCTTGAAAGCTGCCACTGCCCTTGCAACATTTGCATACAACAACATTGATCAGCAACTACAGATACGAAGCTGCGGAGGTGTTTATATGAAATCGCTAGAGATGTTTGTGGAGTCTGAGGACGAAAGACATAGAGCTTTTGGTGCATTTCATATCATTGTGCTTGCAAGAGTCATTCTTGATGTGGATCAGGTAAAATATAAACCATATAATTGGTGCAACGCAACCAATACCTTCTCGTAATCTCTCTATCCTGTAAAAAGATGTTCAGGTTTTTTGTCATCAGTGCTATCTTTTCTTCGCTTATGGCTTCAATGAGATGTATTTTCAGAATAAAATTATTTAAAATGAAACATTTCGAGGTTTGAATTAATTTGGAAAATAAGATCGCGAAAATTTAAGCAAACTCTTTTTGTAGAGCACTGGTAGGAGGGAGGGTCTGAATGTATTTTAAATTGATGTAAATGTATAAATGTATTGTAGACATTTGAAAGCCAACGTTAGAACTTAACAAAGACTGCTTTAACACATTTACACCTGCCATCTACATTTGTGTTAAACCGCTTTGATTCATGTACAAACAAGAGTTTGCAAGGATGTGATATTATGTTCATTTCATTTAGACTTTTAGTAATAAACGTTCACTAAATATTTTATCTCCACTCTATTCACTTACGTTGTGCCTATATTGAAATGAATGAGCTAAAAGGTATCGTTATCAGCTAATGACCTGACAAGTTATCAAAACCACTCACTCCAAACCACACCATCCTCTATAGCAGACCACTGACTGATTTCAAAACGAAGGGAATCCCGCTCATTCAGCTTGAGCACATGGCATGGGGGCATTCATGTTCAAATACCAAAAGAACACAATAATTCATTGCTTTTCTAAACAGCATCGTTTCATAAGAATTCCACTCATAGCACAAGACAACATTTTGAGAGGTATGAACACGGGCAATAGGAATCGTGGTGGTGTGTCTTGTTTTTTGGTTTTTTCAGCACTTTTGCATTTTTATTGTGTCCTATCTGCAAGGGGAAGAATAGAGTAGGACAGATTTTGTTCGGACAAGATGGGCGTATGAATCATGGGAAATATATAAAAACAAATAAAAATAAAAGTTCAATTTGGAAATATTTTGAACTTTCTTGTGCTTGTCAGTGGCTCGCCATCCACAGAAGGTTGCGGTGTTTATTTTTCCAAGGTTTATCTAGTTTGATATAAACGTTTTTTTGTATGTACGAAAAACCTTTATAAAAATCGCCAGGCTAAGGTTTAGGTCAACGTTGTTTCATTAATTAAAGAGCTATTTCAGAAATTACTTACGTTAAATACAAAACAATTATGTAGGTGTTGGGTATTTGACCTGAAACACACTTTAATGTATTTTTGAGAAGTACAAGATCACCGTAGCTCAGTGGTAGAGCGCTTGACTCGTAACCGCAAGGTATCGAGTTCGGATCCTGGTGGTGGACCCCTAAGCAAGGTCCTTTATCTTAAATTGCCAACACTTGACTCAGGCGGTGAAATTGAGGAGAACAATTATTTAACATGTTCGAAAAACAACCAGGAGGCAGCCAGGTATTAATCGGACCCTTGACCGGCCCCCAAGGGACACTGTTAATCCTTAATAGAGATAGACTATCCGTGGAATATCTCTCTAGGGACCTCCTGTGCTCAGGGCCTAAAAGGAAATGAGCTCCCGCCCAGTGGCAGTTAACTGTCGGAAAAGGTTCAGGTTGTTTGTTGTTGGGGGTACAAGTTTGGAAAAAGTCCATAAACAAGAACAACCCCAGGCTGAAATCGAAGTTAGTTGTTTTAATAAAAAACGCATTTAAATTTTTTGCACCAATTTACACTCTTTGTTTGTTTATAACGAAGGAAATTTGCGGAATTTCTTTCAATTGAGGAACACCAGTTTAAAATTGAGGTTAAAAATTTGAACTGGTAAGCAATGTGGAAAGAAATCTTTCTATTGTTCTTCTTTAAAAAACTAACATTACATTTCATTTCTTTTGCTGCGAGCTCATTTACTTTGCCATGTATTAGCTTACCTCTCATAGTTATTTTTCTAATTTTAAGCCCGTTTTTGTCTCATATATTTTACGACGTTCCTGATGGTAAAGCTTATTGGCCTACAGTTTGTTTTTTTTAATTTCGTTGCCTATATTTCTTGAACCAAGCAGCTATTTATGCACTGTTTCGTTGCAGTAAGAAAGTTTAAGCATTGTTTTGACATGTATTATCTTTTGTTCTTTATGGTAAAAGTTGGGTTAAAAATATTATTTGCTGGTCTTAAATTTTTAAGGGACTGGTTGATTGATTGATTGATTGATTGGATTGATAAATTAATAAATTTAATTGGTTGATTTCTGTGGCAGGTTACTCTTTCAGCACGTGGCATTAAGCTGCTCGTTGCCTTGCTTGCATCTGAAAAAGACGAGACAAGAGTCCTTTCAGCAAGTTTGTTAGCAAGCCTTGCACACACCAGGGCTGGAATTCCAGATGCGATGATTGCAGCCGGTAAACATTTTAAGTGCATATCTCATCAGACATACTGTCGTATTAAGGAATAACAATATGTTTGTGTCATATGCACTTTAATTATATGATCTCTATATAGATATATAGTATATATCTATACTTTGATTAACTATCTCTACACTAGTAGCAATAAAGTACATCGATAAATACAGCAAGGGCTCCGTTCTAAAAATAAACTGCAGTTGTGTTACGAAGCGCAACGGGCCTGGAGATTGTCTTTGAAAGTAAACACATAGCAACGGTTTGTAAAATTTTATTGGAGGAATCAAACCGGTTGGCTGATTCCTGGTTTGATATTTATGCATTTATCTCAATTACAATATGACACCACACATCACCTAGATATTTTTATGATTTTTTCCTAAGAATTGCCTATACGGTGTTGAACAACTTAAGAAACTTTTAAGAAATTTTCAGTACTATGGAATAGGCCAACATTAAGACACATTCAGTACAGTAAAAGCCCGCATATAAGAAACACATTTTTAAGAACCTCCAGGCTGATTTTTTAGAGAGAACAATTGAGAAAACAATAGCCTATTGTTTACGAAACAATATCCTGGATGAAAAATATGCGGGTTTTTATTGTACCGTAAAAAGACTAAGAACTAGGTCACGAGCCAAGCTTCACGTAACAGAACAAATCTTACTTATGTATCGTTTTCTGTTTTAGGCGCTGTTGACAATTTGATAGAGAATCTACATTCTGAAAATGGTCAAGTGCGAGGTGGTGCTGCAGTAGCTCTTGGCTACCTCACTTTCAACCCCACCGCAGCGAGGTTGTTACTGTCTGCATGCAGAAATACACCTGGATTATTTTATTCGTTGAGAAGCAATCTTGGCAACGGTAAATTGAGCATGGCATTTGTCGAGGAGTGGCAAAGGAATGTTCAGATCGGATTACCATGTAATAGGTATTTTTGAAAAACAATTTTTATTTCAAAATAGGTAATAAGCTGAATGTCTGGTGACGTTTCGATGTGATCCTAACATCATTTTCAAGCTAATCTGTTGGAAAATAAATGGATGGTATATTAACAGAAAAATTGTAAACAATAGTAAATGCAAAATTGTAAATGTTTTTGGCGCCTAAATCTTTTTAGTTGCATTTCAGTAAACTCAATAGGGTGTGTACTCTTGAAGTATTAATTCATTGACTGATTTCTTATTTTTATTTTTTGTTATTGGCCATATTTGCATCCGTTTTTTAATGCGACTATGGTTTCTATATGCATAGCTAACCTTAATCATAGTCATAAGAGAGAACTAATGACTATTTGAAACTTTTTTCTTAGTCTTGTGATAAATGGTGGTCCTCCTGTTCCTGCGAAGGAGCTTCCAGCAACACGTAAGTTGTATTCAGAATTGAAAATTGATAGTTTTATGGCAAGCACCACTGTTAAAAAATTATAATGGAAAGTTTTTGAATTTTTTTAATTCATATATTGTACACGAATTAGCAAGATTATTTCTTCCTGGACTGGTAAAATTTGAGTCAAATATTTAACAATGTGCTGGATTGCTTAGCCTGTTTTCTTAACAAACTTTTGTGAACGTGATCTTAGGTTATGGATTGCTGGACAACATTACCTAAAAATATGTACATGCCATCCGATAAGCCAACCATTGGTCGCTATTCTCATTATGAGATTCATTTGTTTGTGAAACGAGGATGAGGTAAACAATAGAAGACAATGGAAATGTTTGTTGACATGATATTTTTTCTGAAATGAGGTTACCCTTTTTTGCCAACTTTTTAATATGTGTGATTACCAGAGGTTGCTTTGTTGGCGTCCAGCTATTCAATTTCAATAGCCACATAGCCAATCTACTATCCAGTTAGTCAATACAATAGTGAATGATGATCTTTTTACTACATATCTCTTCTTGTATAGGCCAAAGACCAAAAACGAGTCAGAGTTTACCAGCCTTGCACAAATCTGCAACAGAAAGACGTCTTGTTTATGCTGCAACATTGCAACAAAGACCCAAGACGGCGGCCAACGGTCGGTATTTGTCAAAAAGCAACAGTATGCCAGATACCAAGAGGATTTTGAAAAGTCGACGGTGAAACTTTTAATTGTGAATTTTTTTTCTGAGGCTTACTTAAAGCATAGCACTTGTATATCCATGTTATACATATTAGTTGAAGGCACGCATCAAATTTGCGTCAAATTCGACAATAGTTTATGATGCTCCGTTAAATGATTTTGCAATTGACAAATAGCTAGATTAATTAAATGTAAGTTAAGTTCAGACGTTTGATTAAAAGATGAACTTTTGTTGCATTTGTGATGGACTCAATATCAATTGAAATAGACTCAATATCAATTGAATTTGACCGGACTTTGCAATGTTTGAACAACCTGCTTGCTTTAGTGCCGACTTGGAAGTTTAAAATTTTGAAAAGATTTACTCGTCAAACTCCCGTCGGTATTGGAGCAACCAGGTTGTTTTATTTTCAAAATTTGGACTGGAATTGAATGGCGTAACTTCATATTGACTTAAAAGGTCGCGAATAAATGCAATTTCAATTTCCAGTTCTGGACAGGTAAACGAGATCGCAGATAAACGGATAATATCCCAAACTTTAAGTTTGCCTTTCGGACATCGTATTGAGCACAATTGGAGATTTTTAGCCTGACATATTTAAAGCTACAGCTCTGCAAACATAGATAGATTTCTTTACAATAGTGCTACCTATTTGGTGTTTTATTTCAAATTAATTCTTAGATATTGAAAAAAGCTCCAGCAGTTATTTCTCAGAGCAAGTTTCTTATTTAAAAAGTGGGTGTGAATAAAATATTGCATGTAGTTCTTAATTTTTTAACCTTGTATATAATAATAATTTCATAATTTAAAAGAGAAATCATTTCTTGTAACTTACTTATTTCATTATTGTATATAATTATAGCTTCACAAGCTTGAAGGATTTGTCATTTATTTTTTTATTAAAAAATCACAACGGACAAAAATGACATCCCTCTTCTGATCCGAGATTTGCTGCATTGAAAAAGGTGACTACAAAATCCCATCCTCTCAGACCTGAAGACGTAATTAAAATTTTGGGCATTTTGATAACGATATTGAATTCTCAAAACGAGATTAAGCGTTATATCTTACCACACAGTATAGTATGCTGTGTGGTAAGATATAATGACAAACCAAACTGATACGGAAGTTTTCTGCATACAAGTTTTTTACCAAAGTCAGGTTACATAATATAAAGGCTTGCGTCCATTTAGCTGTACAAGAAAAGCATACAAGTTTTTTACCAAAGTCAGGTTAAATAATATAAAGGCTTGCGTCCATTTAGCTGTAACTGCCTGCGGCTTCCTGTACGCTCTGTGGTAAGATATAATCAAACAAAATTGATAATAAGGAAGCTTTCTGTCAAAAAGCATAGACAATGGATGACACGGAAGTTTTTTGCCAAAAGCAGGTTCAGTTCTATCGGAAGCGGGAGGGGGGGGCGGGGGGGGGGTGTTATGAGCTGAACCAGTCTGGAAATTTGTTCGTTGCCCACTATATCAATCTGTATGATTTTCTAACTGAATTCAATTCATTCAATTCAATTCAACTTTATTCATAGAATGCAAAAAACTACAATATTAAAAAATGTTGCAAACTATTCGACCC
>JAYJMH010033668.1:0-16486 GCA_036873815.1 Phacellophora camtschatica
ATCATCCCAATTTTTCCGGCGTATCCCACCGGTATATTTATTTTGCTCAGATGTTGTAGAATATCTTCTGGGAAAATTTTAATGAGGCTGCATCTAGTTTTGGAGAAAAATTCTGACGAACAAATCCTTCGGTTTCATAATTTTTTCTGGTAAACGAGAACAATTCAATTTTTTGAAGTAAATCCAACATGTTGACATCGTTGATCTTTGGAGCAAGTAATGCTTGACATCACAGGTGTGCAGTCAGCCAGGTTTGCAAGACAAAAGAGCGATTCCCAAGATTGAAAGAGGCGTTCGAAATCCCTTGACCTTCTTCATGGCAAAATTCAAAATTTTTGAAATCAACATAGATGCCCAGGCGCAAAGTGCTCTTTGATCAGCAGGACAAATGTTTTTCCTCTATGCTCTTTATTGTAGCTTCAAGAAATATTCTGTTGATGATATATTGAAATTCAGCACTTCCATACAATTCAGAAAAGGCCTTTTTCCGTAAAAAATATAGATGTGATTTCAGATGGATGTTGTGGTCGGAATAAATAATTCTTTTTAAAAGTTTTTTGGTCTGTTACAATCAGTCATTGGTTGTTTAGAAAATCAACAAAGTTTCTCTGAAGTGTTTTACAGCTTTGGTCAGTTAAAGTGAATATGATTCAAAAAATTTTAACTTTTTGATCAAAACGTGTAAAAGTATCTCATTTAGTATCTTGAATATCTCATTTAGTTCCCGAGATATTATGGTTTGGAGTTGAGACTTCAGTGTCCGATTTTCGCGATGCGTGAAACTAAAGAATTTGCGAATTTGTGACGTAAAGTGTTTGTGTTTTGAAAGTAATAAAACATAAAATCAATGATTACTCGAACTTTACTGAAGCAAAGTTGTTGAAACATGGCACGTACAACAATTGAGCCTTAAAAAGCTTTTGACAATACTCACAATGTTGCCACATCAATGAACTAGCTACCAGACTCCTTTGATTGTTTTAACACCACTTTTCATAGTAAATATTTTATTTTTGAAGATGTTTACTCAACATCGAGTTTGCTACGAGATATTTAAGATCTATATATTGTGATTGTGATAGATCTTAAAAAAATGTATCGTACAATTCACTGAATAATGAGATCTTTTGAATTCTCATTTGAGAGGTTTGGTAACTAGCATGTTGTCAGGGCGATTAAATTCCAAGTGGCAAAATGTTGATTGCTGTTCAGTTGTTGTTCATGCAAATTTTTATTGACTTTGCTTCAATCGTTTTTGAGTAATCAGTACTTTTATATTTTCTCATTTTCACAACACAACCTAATTACATCACAAATATATTTTTGGCGTTTTGCCGTCCTTTTTTACCACTAAAACTTCATCTTCAAAAACCTTCATATTTCAAAAACTGTCAATCCTTCGTATTAAACAATAAAAATTTTCGAGTCATATGCACTTTAAGTGGATGCAGTTATTCCGTAGACAATTCTTTCAGTCTTTTTTGAAAAATTTTGTTCTTCCAGAAGCCAAATATCGTTCTAAAATTTCATTTACTTGCCAGTTTGTCTTCCATTCTGTCTGAATCTCCCTTTGCTAGGATAGACGATACCACTACGTTTAGGATTGTACTGCTAGCATGTTTTTGGCAATGGCGATAGCATGTTTTTGAAATAGCAGGTTTCTTGCAATGGCTTCCGGATCGTCTTTCCTGAGTCTCTTTCTCTCATAATGTAAAATTATACTATGTGGATGTTTCTCAAGGTTGGGGTACCATTTCATGTCCTCCGTTGTCACTACTTTGAATTTTTTCATCGTCACGAACTGATTTTGTTTCCATTTTGATTTTTTTCTGTTTATATTTCCTGCTTGTGAATCTCCAACAATTACTACCGTAGGTGTGCGATTATTCCGTTGATGATGTTGATGCTTACTCACTTACTGTATGATATTCTGACATCACACGACCATTCATATTGCTGTTTTCGGAGTGTGGATACATTAATTTGAAATGTGCTTCATTGGATTGGTTATATCCATGAACCACAGCTTCTGCGTAGCTTCGTAGCTTGAAACTAATTCTGGAATTTGATTTTCTTTTCTGGTTTGCATTAGCTTGTAACGATTGTTTACAACAAGTCCTCTTGGTATCAGGGATGTCATTTCATAAAATACAAGACTCTTTTCAGGGGCCCCCAATAAAAACAAGACTCTATGCAATAGGCCTAAATAAAAACAAGACTCTATGCAGAATCTCTATGCAGGGCCCTAAATTATAGAGAGGAAACAGACTGTTGCCAAAATAGCGGGAATTTCTGAAAGATAAACTCCCGTATCTAAAGTACTCGAACGGTTGAAAACTGGTAATGGCTTCCCTGCCATTTCACGAAAAACCCCCAAAATACAATCAAATTTTTCTTGTTTTTGCTGGCATAAAATTTTACCAACAGAGCATGAAAATATTCCTCGTTTCAAGTTGCAGACGTTGCCTTTATGAAGATGTTTAGTTTTACGCTACTTTTCTTCATGAATATGTGAAGAGGCTCACAAATTTTGCGAACAAGAGAGCAGAAAACCTCCGCTATAAATTGAGAGAGATGAAGTCCTACCATTGAATGGAATTTGGCGATGGTCTTCCCCGATTTAATCCGAGCAATTAGATTTTGCAAGAAGAAGAAAAAATTTTCTAGAGAGTTTCTAGCGAATTGTAGAGTTTTAGCACTGTAGGAAGGACTTTTGTTGCTGCTAATTTTTCATGTCGATTTTACACAACTTTCTACCGCTCTTTGAAAGTAAGTTAAAAAGGCTTTTCTGTAAACTATAAACTTGTAAAGTCTGATTAATAAGAGCAACTCGCAACATGTTTCATTCGCTTCAAAGTTTCATGATGAAAACATGTTTAAAGTTAACAAATTTGGTTCTATTTAAAGGCAATGTCAATAAAATAAATAAAAAAATTGAAAAAAAACTTACGGACGTAACTTTAAGAAGTCAAGAAAGGACTCAATTTCACTGACAGACTCCTTTTTTCTATTTCAAATTGAAAAGCTGATATTATTCTAAGAACTGATTCATTTATTCTTGTCGATTCAAGATCATTTTATAATCATACCTGTTGCCATCTTCAGCGTAAATTGCAGCATCATTGTTGGCTCATTTAGGCCATGCTCTTTTTCAGGCATCGATCAAATAAATTTTGGATTTGAACATTTTTTAGAGCTCCTTATTTTTATATCGTGTTTAGTATTGGTTTTTCAGTATCCTCTTGCTCTTGAAAGAATTTTGTTTCTAAAATTTGTTCTTTCGATCCTTTTAGATAGGGGTAGGTACTACTCCTATCCCTGGTCAGTTTTGACCAACTGGCAACTGATATTCATTCACATACCACGAAAGAATGGTCAGCTGAGATTACTAAGGGTTTTTGAGAATAGCGGAAAATAGTTTGCACCACTGACCAAACATTTTTTGGCACATACGTGACGTTTTTGAAAATTTGGAAAGTTGCCAGTCAATGAACTTGAGAGGTTCGTTTTCTCTTGGGGATCAGTTATAGCAGATAGTTTGGACTTCTCAGATAGCAGCTCACACTTATAGGAAGGTTGTAAAAGGTTTAAAAACCGATTAGTCTTTGCTTTTGCATGCTGAAAAATTATTAGAATTGAAAGATTTGGCAACTTGCACATTTCTGAAATTCCAGCCGTGGACTCATCAGGAAATCTTGTCTGTTGATGGAGAATTTATCAGGCTATTTTATGTTTATCTTGGGTTTTCCTGGAAAAATTGGGAGAACTGTTTGTAAATCAATATTTGCTTGATTTTAGAAATATATATTCATTGCACACAACACATTGCATTCATTTAGAATGCCCATTATGTATGTGTCCTCAGTTGTGCAGTGGCTGGTCCCAACCAAAAATTGTTGCTACTATTGCTGCGTTTTGATCATATTTTCAAGCTGAAGCGGTAATTAGCCTATTCAAAAAATTTCTATTTTTCAACAGTTCATACCCTTATCATCATGATATATGCAATGTTCCTGTATGGAAAGAATACTGATGCAGAGACTGCGGAATGTTTCAAAAGTTTTTTTTGGGGGGGGAGGGTCTGAATGTCCAATGTAGCCCTTTCTGAAACAGAGATTGTCTGACCAGAACAGAAATTGCAATAAATTTGGAAAAAAGTGGAGGGGCTTTACCCTACTCCACCAATTCAGTATGGCTCCGCGGCCCCTGAGATGTTTTGCTTATCTGAATTGAACATTAACTTGTTTAATTTTGCTATTGTTCCTGAATAGGAAATGAACAATGAATAAGTTCATGAATATTTCACCCTTTTATTGTTGTCTTTGAAATCGATCTTCCACCATAGGAGTGTCAAATGGCAATCCATGACATCTCACTGACTTTGTTGATGTTCACATCATCTATTCACAACCTCTCTGTAGCAAAGAAGAGGGATTTTATAATGGGATTTACTCCCTTAGATCTGTTGTGTTGAGCACGGTCAGGGTGCACCCCGCAAAGGATATTGATCTTCACCACGCACAGCACTCATTGGTAGTGGAGAGGCAATATTTGCCACAACACAAACCATGTCTACCTAGACATGTTGCAAAGCCACACCTAGTACCATAATCTATGTAAAACTGGATTATATAGCAAGCATTTCGGCCACACTTCAATGCATACTAAACCAAAAATCTATCACTCGTTGATTCTTTCGAATCTTTGCTTGATCACAATATAACATATACAATTACAACATTAATTCTTTCTCGCCCAATTTTTGAGCGTAACGCTTATTTTAAAATCATACAATTTCTTGAGTAATGCCCTTTTTAATGTCTTTTCCAATGAGTAATGTCTTTTCCAATATAAATCGTTCTCATTTTCTCAGCAACTTCAGTTAAGCCGGATGAAGTTGCTGGCATGTTCTTGATATAATCCAAAGTAGAAATTTAGCAACTAGCAAGATACTAATTTTCGAAGATAAAGCCAACTTTAATGAAACAGATTGAATCTGGAATAGGACATCAATAAGAACAGTTGTATTTAAGCTTCAAGAGCTACACATGGACATCATTTCAAATTGAACATACTACCAAATTTTCAATTTTATCGACTAGATTAATCAGGTAAACTTTTTCTGGATGGGTGGGGGGTATCACGCCTCCCTACACCGTTATGGATCCGACCCTCGATCCAAATTACAAAAGCAAAGTTAACTGTCCAAGCGTTAAGCTTAGTTTCTATATTGTAGTAGCCAGGGAGAGCTATCTTCCATTATTTCTGTACAGCATACAGTTTTCCTAATAGACGTTTTCGAGAAGGGTGGGTGGTAGCAAATTTGTAAACATCAGTCCACAAATACTAACAAATGTCGTGGTGGAAAACGGAGCTAGCTGTTCATATGAAAAATCCAAGCAGTGTTCAATCACACGAGAATATACTGGCATCACTAACAAGTTCTTGATAGTCAAATAGAAGTTAACAATATTTGGGGTATCTCAAAAATATAAAATAATATTTTGAGTTAGCAAAATTTTCTCAATATGAGGGTAAGCAATAAAACGTGGAATGAAAATTTATTGAAAATTGATATGCACCACCCTATAACTAAAATACACTGTATACTCTAGAATTAGAGTACAGATAATGATTTACTATATGCTCTTGGAGAGCATCGGAAATTTAAACTTCTCAGAGATGAGTTAGGCTGATGTTTTCTCTACCATTCTGTTGTCGTTATTTGTTGCTTAGGTAACTTAATTGAAAATATTTAAGATATTTTTGGACAAGCCGCAAATGACCCCTGTGCCCAACGAAACCTGTTGCCGGGTTAATGATGAGCGAGTGGCTGGTAGTGTAAGGCAGGGATCAATTGTTTTGAATACAGATCAATATGCTCTCGACAATGTTCGATTTTGCAGAAAATTGCTTCAGGTCGTTTCACGTCGGGCATTTGAAGAGTATCTTGCAAAACCTCTTGAGCACTTACGTAAAAGCAAAGGATTTGCATCAGTACCTTTTTCTTTATTCTCGAATTAGTGAGATATTTTCTTTGTCGATACATTTTGCGTCTGTATTTTCTTCTGCTGTAAGTTTATGCAAATGTTTCTATGGAATAAACTCTAATTATTATGGATATCTAATGGAAACAGATTTATTCAATTTATTCGTGAACATGCCAGGACTGTTACGAGATGATCATGATGATGATGAATACGGTACGTAAAGTTCCGCGAACACACTTTTATTGTGCTTCACACACTCTTTTTATTTATTATTCCACAAGGTTCATCACTGGCTCTTTTGTTTTTTAAAATAAATTGGTATTCTATTTGTATGCTTATTTGTTGTTAGGAAATTGGGTAGTAAACATTACCGGTTTCAGCAGTACTTCAAACTCTTTTACAGCAATAACTTTTAAAACTTACGGTTTTATGTATTAATTTGTAATACCAAAGTTAAAAAGTGTTTTTCATGTTAGATTTTATTGCGCTATGTATTATTTGATACATTTTGGAATGAATGTTTAGTACATTTTACCTAAAAACTTTTCAGTGCCACAAATACCTGTTTTACCGACATATATTTTGTTTGAAGGCTCTATCAATGTGGCAGTAATTTCAAGAAATTAATTTTAAATTATTTCTTATCAATTATTTTAAGAGAAAAATAATTTTCTACTGTTTTATGATAAAATGTTCCAAGTACATTTTTTTGTTATGTATTTAAGCAAGCTTACGACATACATATTTCTAATTCTTCTTGTTGAATCTTTTTTGTTGAATCTCTTTGTTGAATCTTTTTCTTTTAATCCATTTTTGGAATCTTTTTTGGTGAATCTTTTTCAAGTTTTTCCTCTTATATAATTTCAATATCAGATTGTTTTTTATCAGTCATTCATTTCAGTTTCAGAATTACTAATTTATTTTTTCTTCTATTGATATACAAATAAGATTTGACTTGCATTTAAACATGCAAGACGATTAAAAATCACAATAACAAGGGAAGCCTTTCTCTATGGCTTTTGAAATCGTGTTCTAAATCTACTTTCTTTTAAAAATATCTTTTAAAAACAAGTGTTTTTATAAATATATACTTTCGTCAAAATCTGAGTGTAGTTATGATTGCAGAACATAACAGATTTAGCTTCAAAGTATTGCCTTCTATATGCCACTTTAGGATCTCTCATACAATATGTGCCTAGTCTGGCTGAGAATAGCAATTAGCTAGCAAACTGCCTGCTCACAGGCCTGCAAATTAGACGCATCCCACATTTTATTTCAAAACTTTTTAAATATTAACTTTAAATTTGATTCTCTTCACTCAAAAATTAATTACAACTGACAGATATCTATAGAAGTTCAAATTGGCTGTTATTTGGGGGAAAGTAGCTTCACAGATATAATTTAATGAAGCAATATAGTTCAATTATTTTAATTTAAGGATTTTGATTTTCTGTTTTCATTTGTCTACCTCTAGCTGTTTTTGTTGTTTTTTGCAAAATAAATAGCATTTTAGTTGAATTGAACTTTCAAAAATTACAACTTAGTAACTTTTATACCAATTTCCAAGGAAGCTGTACAAAACTTTAAGTTGAGATCTTATAAACTTGAAAAATATTGTTACAAATGTGGACTACTCTCTTAGAGTGCTAGAGTAACATTTGCTAATTAAATTTTCGTAGAGTAGCGTAGCGTCAGATTTCTTGGTAAATTAGAAAATCCTAATTAAATATTACGATGTGCTCAATTTTCGAATAAATTTTTGAATAAAAAAAACAACAATTCATTGTTAAATAAAATGATTTTTGCTATTATAAAATCAAATATTCGTAGATTTTTGTCATAGTTTGCTGTAAATATTTGACAGGTGCTTCTTTGCACTTTCCATAACTCACAGATTGATTCCAAACAAGATAGCTATCGGTCTTGTTTCAAAACAATTAACTGTTTGACAGCTGCGCTGTTTCATGCAAGCCTAGAAGTAGTTTTTGAGGCTCTTTTGATTGGTTCTTGTGTATCCTTGTTGTTAACGAGTCTTTTTATGGTGGTGAGCTTACGTTTTTTAGAGTATTTAATGCTGACTGGTTTAGTCTTCAATGCGAAAAATTTAGATTACAGAGTATGCAGTTTTTTGTTTTGGTTTATTGAAAACAACAATGTAACTTACATCAATGTTTCTTTTTTAGCTGTGCAAAAGGGGAGAATTCCAAAATCTCCACTAGAAGGTTCTATGGTGGATCAGTTTGGCTCTCTTACAAACAGCTTTAATGGATCTCTCAATGGAATGTCAAACGCTCAAAACTTCATGTCAGCATATACGAACCTGTTACTGCGAGCAGATTCTCTTGCAAGATTTCAGCAGACGGCTTCTACACAGTACGGCATGACTGGGACGGAGCACGTATATGAGATGGCTGCAAGACTATTATTCAACGCTGTTGACTGGGCAAGAAATGTTCCGTTCTTTTCTGCATTGGCTACGAATGACCAAGTGGCTCTACTTCGAAATTGCTGGAGTGAGTTATATATACTGAGCACTGCGCAACATTGCAGCACTTTTCAATTTAATCCAAGATCGCTAGCTACATATGGAAACGGCGATAGTACGAATGGAGGACTTCTCAATGGGAAACGGTCTCCTGAGGAAAACGGGAGCACGACGACTAACCAAGATAATTTGAAATTGTTTGAAGATCTGATTGACAAATTTAAAGCACTGCAAACAGATGCCGCGGAGTTTTCTTGCTTAAAGGCATTGGTATTATTTAATCCAGGTAAGATTTCAACTTCTATCGCCTCAAGGCTCTTGCTTTTTAACGAAAAATCTTCAAAACGACGAGCTTTTTTCATGCTCAACATTTAATGAGAAAGGAAATGAAAATTAAAATGAAAAAGGCTTTATGCAACACATTCTGTAATATTAAAGAATGCATTGTGTTTTCATTGTGTTGTCTACCTTTTTCAATATTCTCCGTTGTTCTGGTGGCAAAAAGAGTGAATAATTTACGCTGAATATTTCTTATGTGATTAATCAGATATCCAGCTGCTTGGGATTTAAAACGAAGCGCTAAGAAACGAAATAGAGAAGCGATGAAAAAAACAAAACAAGGAAATGAAGCTAACATTTTGTCCACGAATTAACTTTATAGATTAATGAAAGTATCATTGTGACTGAAGGCTTCAGCAGTCACAAAGGCACCTTAATTTATCTAGAAGCAGTCTGCGGTTTTCGAATCTCCAATTGCCTAACCAAATTCCCAGGGCAAGGCATCAATGACATGTTTGTTGAAAAGTTTGTACCTGCTAGCTTCAGCTCAATGGGTCAAACGATTGATCAGCAGATCAGAAGACTAGTTTACAGAATGTCAATTTCAATTTAGTTTGAGAAGCTAAGAAGGAATAGTGAGCAATAAAATTTTATTTCAATAAACCAGTATGGTGACAATGGTTTAGGTATTTATGGTTTAAAGACTCTTTAACTTAGACATGACATGAAATTCGCTTTGGCACGGAACTATTTTAGCACAAGAATTTAGTAAAAGTACTTCTATTTACAAAAGACCACCATCAAAACCTCATGTCCCAATACATTTTGAAAAACGTCAAAAATTGCTCATGAAACTATAATGAATCAACATATTCTTGTTTCAGTGTAACCCGGTGGCATCAAAAGTGGGTTTTAAAAGGAATTTCATTACGAGTTTCATTTCGTTCTCACAACGGTGCCTGAGTTCTCATTAGCATAACAGTAGCTGAGAGTGAGGCCAGCAGTCGACATGAAACTCAGGCCAGCATGACATTTCGTATCGTCATGGGTTTCATGTCTAGTGTCATATAAGGGATCTCTGATCATTTGAAGGAGTAATAAGGTTTCCAGTGCTCCGCAACGGGCATATAAATATTTTAGCTCCTTTAATCAATCAAACAGCTCAGTTGATATATTTTAAATTCCTCTCATGCAAAATGAATTCTATGCTAATACAAATATGATAAAGATTATGGCACAAAGTTAAAAAATGACTTACAAAAAAAGAACTGAAAAAGATTGCAGAAGAAAGAAAAATATATACAACATTTATTACAGACATTAACATATAACTAATGGTAGTTTTAAGTAACTAAATTAACATATAAATATTAATATATATATAGTGGAGTTGTTTTCTTTTCATTTTCTATGTAGGGGAATTTAATTTATATGTAGGGGAATAATTTACTTTCAGTTCTTTTTACTTATTTTTAGCTATACACGAATTTGTAGTAATTAGAATCAAGCATTCTTAATTTCTCTTTATAGTTTATCTATCATGACATTTTATATTATTATATCGCCATTTTCCCATTGAAGTTTATCTCTAATCAACATAATGTTCCAATTGTAACATTTGAATTTGTTTCAGATACACCGGGAATTAGCAATGCACAGTTAATAGAGAATCTACAAGAAAAGGCTCAAGCTGCATTAGAGGAATATCTACGACAACAACATCCTTCCCAGTCGAGTAGATTTGGCAAGCTTCTTTTACGTCTGCCTGCATTACGTCTCATAAGACCAGCTGTCATAGAAGCACTGTTTTTTTCAAGAATGATCGGAAATTATAGCATCGAAAACCTGCTTAGCGGAATGCTCATGTCTGGCAATACTTTCAATACCAACTATTGTGGTAACAGCAACACAGGCATGATGAATAGTATGGGAGGTAATCCGTGTGGTATTCCTTTAAACAATAATTTAGGCACAATACCATCAGCAATACCGACACAGATGAACAATTTTACCACTATGCAGATGAATAGCAATGCAGGGTTAACTTCTGTCAATCAAATAAATGGGCTTGGCACCAGCAACTCCTTCGCAGCTGGAAATTTTAATGGACTCAATTCTGGATTGGCTAGTAATATAAATGGTTTGCCGAGTATGATGAACACAGTGCCGCTTCAATTTTCACCAAATTTGACAAACATAAATGGAATGACATATAATTTTAGCGCAGCAACAAATGGCCTAAGTGGCTTGGGACTAGTTGGCAATCCAACTTTGAATTCGAGCGGCAGTGGGCTTTCTGGTAGTCCAAGCACTACTGGGTCAGAGGGAGAAAATGGACACGGTAGCCCACCAGGGCATGGTGTTAATTGCTCCAAATTGCATAATGGGACACCGCCTCGATAGTGAAAAAAAACTACTACGAAAAGAAGTATGCAAAGCTGGTTTCCGTAGACGTAATTCAAGCCATTCGATTCAAACCACTGTTCGATTCTATTAAACACTTGGTCAAAATTTTTGAAAAACGTTTTCTGAAATACGGTTGCCATTTCTTACGCATTATGCCAACGAAGATGTACGCATTTACCAATATGGACAATTTAAAAACAAAAATTAGGTGATTTAAATTTGACAGAGCAACCTAGTAAGAATTTTACTAAATATCAAATTCCCTAAGAAAAGCATACCATTCGTTAAAATTTAATTGTCTAAAGGAAAGGTACATTGCTAAAAGTACATTGCCTATAAAGTATATACATTTTTAGTTATATACATTTTAAAGTTATATAAATGTTAAACATATTATATACATGTTAAAGTATATAAATGTTTTAGCAAGTGGTCCAACATCACAAGCGCTTATCAATTAATTTATCTTGCAACGTACCTTGCCAGAATGTTGTTGATTTTATCCTTATTGTTGTTGTTGATGTTGACGTCGTGAAGAAATTAATAGAAAATAGAAAATTCTAAAACGCTAATTGTAAATTTAGGAAAACAAAGGAATTGTTTATCTTATTGAGTTTGTTTACATTCTGTAATTACCAATCACGCGACAGAATATTTATCACGTGTTTACAAGTATTGAAAATTTTTTCCCATTTTTAGAATGTCAAAAAATTATTTCAGTATATTCCCGCAAAATGATAAATGAAAAGCCAGTTAATGATTTGATGCGATTTCCTTGTAAATTATCAAAACATTCCTCTGTGCTATAAATATTCTGATAAATCCTGAAGTTTCTATTTTCTTTATACTTTAATACAGTTTGAAATTTTAAACATGTATTAATATCATTCTTGTTTACGGAACGAGGCAATAGATGACAAATCAAAAGGTGTGTAATTACACAGTCTATTTTTATTTTACCCCAATAGTGTAGATAAATGATCTGAAATTGCTGTTTTAGCAGACTGCAATAAAAAGGAGAATTTTGTAAATATAAAATTATGTATTGCGCATAACAATGCGACTTACCATAAAAAGGAATAAATTATAATAAATTTGACACCAATGAGTGCTCTCAATCAAATCAATACAAACACATGGAAAACCTTTCCAGCTTCCTTTATTGTGGTGTTCTTGATTTTGTATTAAGTTGTGAAATCTATTCCTTAGGGCGATAAATTGCATTTTTGTGTTCCCAGCTGAATCTTTTATTTAACGAAATTTATTTTTGCTTACTGCAGTAGGAATATCTCTATGTCTTTGAACTGTTTGCAAGGAACTGTTTGCAACTGTTACCCTAGCACCTTTCTAAAATCTAAAAAGTCAACTAAAATTAGCGTGTTTACAAACAACATTTCATGATAAGGGTAACCCTAGCAGCCGGGTCAACTTATACGAACTGCATGGAAGGAACGATGCTTCGCAAACAGGCGCAATGTGTAATTTTTATTGAACAATTGGTGATTTTTAAACTTGTGTTCAGTTTATTTAATTGTTTTTAGGTAGCGTTATTTTTAGGTAGCGTTATTTTTAGGTAGCGTTATTTTTGGGTAGCGTTATTTTTAGGTAGCGTTATTTTTAGGTAGCGTTATTTTTAGGTAGCGTTATTTTTAGGTAGCGTTATTTGTGCAGATGAATAAAATAACTGGTTAATTAGGTTGTAAATATAATTTTTCTCATTTAACAATTATTTATACCCATAGAGTCAAAAATGTTTGACGAGTTATGAAATTAAGAGTGTAAGTTAGGTAATCGCGTTATAAAATAGTCGTTAGATTAAATATAAAATAATATATATTGAATTTTGAAATTAAGGAATTAATTGATCTGAAAGATTTATTTCTCAATGGGAAATCTATTTCCAGCAAAATGAGTATGTATTTGGTCGCAAAAAAAAAAGAATTACGAAATACTGTCTTTTTAGATTTGGCTTTCAACTCAAAGTTATTCATTGGGAGTACAGTTTCCTAAAAATCATAATTGCCTAATTGTAATACAAACAACTGTAAACAAATATTTTACTAAAACTCTTTTGACATCCAAAATAAAAAAATTATCAATAAATTAGTGCTGGAATTCTGAAAATCTGCCAGAAGCGTTTCCTTTTATATCTAGCTAAATACACAAACATTTTTGATTTACAGGTGTATTATTAGGCCATAAATAAATATTTTTTTATTTTTGCTCAAGTTTTATGATCAATTTATTTTCGAAAATTGCTATGCATCTTTACTTTGTTTTTCTTTAGAAATTAATAGATTTTTAATTTTGATAAGTAACGCTATCTAGAGAGCCAATTTGAATCTAGAATTCAGTAATTTTTTAGCTATTATTGTAGAACTGAGTCTTGCTCCAAGTCTACCTCTTTTATCAGTAAATATCAGTAAAACGTCAAGAACGTGCAAGTCCTCTACGGAGGAAAATTTGTGATGAACATTTGAAAAAATTGAGAGAAAAATCTCCTAATTTTTTCAGAATACTCCTCCATAGAAGGTTTTAGTAATTTACTCGTTTTACTGACTGAAAAGACAGACTTGGAGCAAGTCTAAGTAGAACTTGGCATTTGATCAAACTATTGTTTTGATCATCATATTATCCAATCAAATCACCGGATGCTTATCACATAATCATGAATACCATGAATTGATTCGCTATTTTGAACACATAACCAAATTAACCGTTAAATTAAATAAAGAGGTATTCCATGCTTTTATATTTACTATGCGTTTGGAAATTGAAAACTGTGTAAATTATTTCAATATTAACTTTTCTTAAAAATCCTATTTAATTAGATGTTCTGAAATTATGAAATATATTGTGTATTATTTGCTATAATATATTCTGTTTATTGAACGAAAGGATAGAAAAACTAAATGAAGACAATTTAAAAATAAATTGTTGTGTATGTATACCTACCACTGTAAATGACGCATTAACCCTATCTGGACTGGGCTCTTTTGAGCAACCTCAGACGGGGGGAGGGGGGGTTGCCCCCTCCTAAATCAAAATTGATAATAGCTACTGATTTGCAATTAAGACAACATGATCTATATATCAATTATTCTACTGACGTCATGATGACGTCATAAAAACGTTTTTCTCTTCCTTAAAGAGAATCAGCGGATACAAAAATGGAACGACACCGCATTTATATATAGGCAACCAATCAAATTCGAAGCTCCTTTGTCCTTGGCCATGCAGTAACATGGGATTATTTTTTCACTTTTTTGTGCAATTTGAATAAAATTTGAAGTTATTTTCAGATGAGCTGATTTATGTCCGTTCATTCTCTTTAATTTCCCAGTTGACATTTTTTACATAAAATTTTAAGCATTTAAATAAAAATAACTCTGATTGAAGAAAACTGCAGTAACAGGGCTTTACAAAATAAACCAGGCTCACTTGCCCTTAACTGTTATGTCCATACTTTAGCGGTTAGAAGCTTATTATTTTTAAGCAGCGACATTGTGTTTCCTTTCAATGATATGGTTTTATTAACGTAATTCGGGATCTGTTTAAACAGGATCTGTTCAAACACTGTTCATCGGTTTTCCCACCATTTTATCTTCATTTTGTCAATGCCTTATTTTTCAGAACAGGATTTGGGGACACCAGTTTGTGTTTAAAAGCTTCGGGTGACTAACGAAGCAATAAATTCCATTGAAATTTCACAAACAGCCTCACAATGCATCATACTTCAAATTGATGTCAGGATTTTTTAAACAAATTCAACAGTCCGACTTTTACAAGGTTGTATAATAAGAAAAAAACTCGGAAACCAATAACATTATTTCGAATGTTAGTTATTCCGAGATTACACAGCATATCAATATTCTTTGACACACCATCGGTAGGGTAAAAGCAATTTTTTTCAGCCTAAATGAATAATTATCTTTTGTTAGCTTCTTTATCTTCATTCCATTAGTATCTTTCCTCTCCTTGTTGGTTGTCTGTGGTTTTGCTTGTGGTCATGTGTCATGTCCTAAGTTTCAAATGTTTGCCTCCCTTCTACATTATGGCCTGAGAGCTAGTGCCCAGGACGACGCAGTCCCAAGACAGCCTAATATCACCCGAACAATGTTTCTCAAAACATAATATCAGAAAAGGTTGATTCAAGGCATTTCAGATCTTTTTAGAATACATCACTATGTTTTCTCTTTGTTCACCATTTTGTTTACATGAAATTTCCGAGCCAAAATCTGCATTAACAAAACGACGTGACTTTGTTGAGCATCGGCATCAGATGATTTGCGTTTATTGCTTTATACTGCTGGCGTGTCGACAACTCTTATCACTTTGTTGCCCTTCAGCAGAGCCAAGATTTAATGCTGGAACAGTACGAAGAATCAAAAGAAGCTCTCGTTTGTTAAATGTGATCTAATATAATAGCAATAAAATAAGTAGCATACAATTAGTGAATAAGCTTCTTTTCATAGATACTTTTTTTTACGTGTTAAACAATATTTCTCAAACCTTTTAAAGACAATAGCATACACACACTTGTTAAAATGATTAATAAAAATTATAATAAATGTTCCAATGTAAAATCCATAACTTATTTTCAAAGCAGTATATTTTTACTTACTCCAGGTCTAGTTTCTGCTGTCAAAAAAGGCCCACACAATTGCAAAGCTGCAGTCGGGTGGCCTTTCCTTGATACATTTATTTCATCTTTGATACATTTATTTCATTTATTTCATCTTTGATACATTAAGTGTTATAGAAGAAACCTTAACATAAAGTTTGATACTTGACAAGATAGACTCAATAATCCCCGATTTATACAAAACGAGAAAGTCATTTCCATGCTTTCGAGCAATAATTACATTTAAATGTATTGTTGTGTGGTGCCATTTACGGATCAACTTTGATGCTCATTTGCCATCAAAACATGTTTTCACGAGTACATTGGAAAGACCACACTACTAACTGCTTTAGAGGATACCCTACATTTCGGTTAAAATTAGGAATATGTTTTCGTTGACTTTGCCAACCAAAGTATCAAACTTTAAGTTGAAGTCTCTTTTATCAAATTCAATCAGAAACGGAAATTCTGAATTAAAAATTCGTATAACAAATAACAAATAACAAACATCAAATCTTTGCAAACATGAAAACTTTTTGAGATACCTGGCATAAAAAAATCGCGAGTCGTAAAATGGTCGTTAAGACCAGAAAAAACAATAAGACCGTAGTAATACCATCATAACACCAGCATAGGGTTCAAATCTTGATTGGCTAACGCCGCAAGACGTCGTTCGATTTATTTCGCGATATGAACCAATCA
>JAYJMH010033679.1:0-16485 GCA_036873815.1 Phacellophora camtschatica
AATAAAATAAAATAAAATAAAATAAAATAAAATAAAATAAAATAAAATAAAATAAAATAAAATAAAATAAAATAAATGAAAAGTGACATAACATGACAATGTGATCAAATTTAAGATAAACAATCACAAATCAACATACGATCAACATGAGTCAGCATTTTTTGCATATTTGAGGATACACCCTTTATAAGAACACATACAATTTTGCTCAGCGATTTATACATTAATTTCAGATGAACAATCGAGTCTAAAATTGTTCAGTTATTGGATTTGCTTCTCGGTCGCTGTTCAAACTGCGAAGTATGAAGAAAATCGTCACATAAAGCAGATGTTAATATTCCCAGGTATAATTTTTTGTTGTTGAGGCAAATGAAGGGAGACATGGCGATTGAATCTAAAAATAAAAAAAAGTAAAGTGTATATTTTATTCCCACTTCGATTTTTCTCATTCCACCTGTTTTACATTCCGTGTGCGACAAAAATAAAAACACGGAATGCAAGACTGGTGGAATGAGAAAAATCGAAATGCGAATAAAACATAAATTTTACTTTTCCTAAAGCCCGTGGTTTACCGTGAAAATATGTTGGTCAATGAGGACTTAGAGTGCGTTTACATGAGAGTTTTCAGGCCGGTATGGAATTCAAGCCGACTTGAGTTCGATTCGGGGTCTATTCAAATCTCGCGTGCGTTGTGTGCCCATGTGAAAGAGAGGGCGAATTGAAACTCAAGTCGACCTGAGTTCAATTCGCTTTTTCAAACCGGATTGAGATTTCAAGTCGGCGTAAAATTCTCATGTAAACAGAACTTTTTCTGATCAGAGCGAACTGAAATGAAAAAGAAAGATAATTGCATCTTGAGATTTGGTTTTTGCATCGAATGCGCATTTATGTTTTACTCAAACTGGTTTGAATCATTTTCTAGAGAGGCATTCTCAGCCAATCAAAGGGGCCACAACTGGTACATAATACGCAAATTACATGAAACACTAACTAGTTTAGTCCCTCTGACGTAGATATCGTCCTTAATCATCAAAATCGGTACAGTACACGATTTATGGCAGCCCGTCAAAAATTATCCGTTTTTTGGCGCACTCGGTTGTAATTCTAACTTTTCATGGCGAAAAAGGCATTATACAATTTACTTTCAAATTCATCAAAATTCATCAAAATTCCCTTTAGTTAAGTAAGGAAGCAGTCAAAAATATGAAAATTGGGGCAAAGAAAATTAAACAAGGCAAGCAAATTGTTGAAAGAAAAAGGTTGGGACAAAAAGTTAATTCAAACGATGAAGATTGGCTATGAAATATTTTTCTAAAACATTCACTTCTTTTTAGTTCATTGCAACTACAGTTGTGTTGCCAGATTAAAAATCTCCAGGATTTTTGGGGCTCAGCGTATGTTTCAGAATTTAAAAGAAATTAACTTTTAAAGAAATTCTTGTTATCTTTCATCATAATATCATTTTGCAGTTTTTTAATTAATTGCACCTCTCCCCATGGTGAGAAAATGATAAGGGTATTGCTGTGTTGATTGATGGCTTATCATTAAAGAATTCTAGGATGCTGAATATGAAAAAAGCTGCCAGAATGTAATAAAAAAAAATCACATTTTCGTTTCATAAATATCTTCAACATCACAAAAATGTATCTTGTTTTCCAATACCTTAGCTCTTCACAGTTCCAAGAGCTTGAACGCTGCGATTGAGCTAAAAAATGAAACAAAACAATTTAACAGCCAATGCAATACAAAGATAAAACTTGGTACATGTTTCAAAATCAATTGCTAAACCAGCTCCAGTTTTATGCAAACAATTCAAACTACGAAGAAATATGCATCAGTGTCACAGTTTTGTCAAAATAGTGGCAAAGTGTGACGTCATAAAACTTTGCACCATGGAATCAAACTGAAAATACAGTAATTTGATAGGGAAAGAGCCAGTATTCAGCTAGTAATATCTCAGTCGATGTTTAACAGATTTAACTGATGTTCTTTCAGACTATATGGTGCAAAGTTAGAAAGTAAAAAACTATCTTTTATGATGGCATCACTTTGGTACTACATTTCATAGTCATGATAAGATCTTGTGCTATATTCAGGTTTTTGTGCTACAATGCCATTTTCACGGTCAAGAATACAAAAATAGGTAGAAATGCAAACATTTTTGTTCTCATACTGAACTTTATTTGCAGCATTTAATTAAAAAACAGGTTTTAATCAATTTCAACGATATGGTATGACAGCCTTTGCTCGAAGGTGGATTGTGAAAGTCAAAAAAATGCAGTTTATTGGAAAAAGTAAAGTTCTAATACCTTACAACAACAAGCTAAAGTCGTCCAGATTTTATCAGTGCAACAAAAACAACAATTCCTGTTAACCAAATTAAATTTAACAAATCGTTTTTCAAAAGTTAAATTTTGAAAGATTTGGCAGCTCTTGACCCACAAAAAAATAGTTTCGAAATAAAACAAATATTTTGAAATGTCGAGTAGCACCTACTTCTTCAATTTTTCCAATATGTCTTATAAAGAAATCACCATATCGTCTTGCAACTTTTGTATCAGCAATGTGTATCATGTCCTAAAAGACAAATTATTTTTCCCAAACTTAAAAGTTGTTCAGAAAACATATTTTGAAAACATGTAAACAACAAAGTTATTCTTATTATAGTTTCCCCATTGCGATAACCAAGACAAAAGCAAATCCTTTTCATACAGCAGCGCTAAAACTTTGGAACAGTGCTGCTCAATGATTTATTTTGTACCGAGTAGTGGCACAAAAAAATGTCCTCAAGTTTGCAAAGCTGCAGTGAAACCGATAAAATAGAGGAATTATGTTGCTGCTGAAAATACTATAGTATGGCTTTATTAAAGCCATTAACATTGGATTGCCTTTGTATAGCTCAAGGTTTACTTAGTATAGTTAGGAAGACAAGGTATCAAGCCTCTTACATCAACGTCAACCAAAATTAAATTTTGTATTGATTTAAACATGGGACAAAAAACTACACATGCTAGGTTTTTGTATTAAACGCAAAGGAATCCATACAGGGGATTTTCGAAATCCGACCAAAAATATCTCTGCGCATCAAATCAAACAAGTGGTAGTGCAGAATAAAAAGTTCGTTGTCTTCATTGTCCAGGTCACACAAGCATGCCTGGGGTCTGAACGAGGATCATGCATAAAGCGAAAGCCAAAATTAAACTTCTTTTAAAATTATTTACAGATAAAGAATCCACACAAAAATGAAATAAGCCTGCACATATGAATTCCAGAGTTTAATAACAAATACGAACTGCAGATATTCAATAATAAAAAGGGAGGAATAATTGATCACTTCTTTCGTCGGCATAAATTCACAAACGGCTGTATTTTCTTATCAACCAAGACTTAAATCAAAAAGACAAAAAGGCAAGGAAAATAATATTGGATAAAAAAATCAAGATGATTACCTCGTTGAGATAAAAATCTACTTCAGAGGATGACTGGAATTCACCTTCAAGAGCATCGGTTCCTTTTGTCCACACCATATTTCGTTGTTTGTGCTGGATAAAGTTAAAATATTCTATAGCAAACGTGTAAGCTAAGATTGACAGAAAATTTCATTTCACATCAACTAAATTGAACGAAGCTTAGTTCTGGCGTAGTTATCTAGAGTTACTACAAGAGCCCGCTGTATTACAACGTTCTTCTTTGTGCCGCTAGTCTAAAATAAACTTTATGTTATAAACTCAAGAGTCCACAATTTAAACACTTTGCAAAATTTCTATAATAGACTCACCAGTCAGCCGTTATACAGTAAAAACCTGCATATAAGAAACACACTTTTAAGAACCTACAGGCTGATTTTTTAGAGAGAACAATAGATAAAACAATAGCCTAGTGTTTACGAAACAATACTCTGGATGGAAAATCTGGTTTCTTATATGCGGGTTTTTACTGTAACTCAATTGAATTATTGAAATTTTAAGACAGGGGACTCTGTTCTTGTTATATTACCTACGTACAGTAGGGAGTTCTTCCTTTAAATAATTCTCTACACATAATTTGATAATGCTTGTTACTTTTATTTGTTGTATCATTGTAATTATCTGTCTGTTTCTCGTTATTTATTGTATAATTATTTCCTTTTAACTCTGTTCAATTATATTAAATTGTATTTAGTTGATCTAAAGAATTATATGAACTGAAATGAACTGAAAACTCACTCAACAGAGAGACTCTGGACGGACTAATTGACTGTATTTTGACTGTGATGTGCTGAGTCTCTGAATTGAACGAGTGATATCTAACTATAGTTGTGATATCTAGTGAGATCTAACTATAGTTGTGATATCTAGTGATATCTAACTATAGTTGTGATATCTAGTGATATCTAACTATAGTTGTGATATCTAGTGAGATCTAACTATAGTTGTCATATCTAGTGATATCTAACTATAGTTGTGATATCTAGTGATATCTAACTATAGTTTATGAATCCTTTCACCCCCGGAAGGGACATACGGCCCATTGACAAACAACTTAAAACGCCACATTTTCAGGAGGTAAAAGCGGGCAAAATTTTAATTTAATTTGGATATTTCAACGTAGGTTTATCCTTTAAATGGTTTGCATGTGCTACCCCCTGCAAAATAAAAAGTGCGTAGGATTTGCCTGTTTAGCAGAAATAAAACCGGGCCCGAAGGGTATAAAGAACGTTGCGATACTAGTAGTAGTTACCCAATTAATATGATTTCAACAAGAGTTAAAAGGTACAAAGTTGTGAAAATGCTCGTGTATAATAAACACTAACAGATCTTACAGATTCCAGAACAGCAAAGTTTATTTTATGGCAGAGTTTGTTCAAATCAACGCTCAGTAAAAATAAAATATTACACAATTCAATCATGAATATCATTGAGCGTAACCCTAAACAAGATATATTTGAAGCTAAAAATTATCATACCATGTAATGAGTTCACCTATAAAACGTTTTTAGCGAAGATGAGGAACGTTCTGATTTCACATCTCCATGTGAAATTCAAAAATTCTTATATCAAACGCAAAGATTCTCCGTACAATTTTCTCGCTGCCATCATCAAGACTATCAATTGTAAAAGATTTTATCAAATATAAAGCTAGAGTTTATTAATGCAAATTTTGAGGACTACGCACACTTACTACATACCTTATAACATAATAGCTTCGTGCGAAGAGTTTCTTCGTCCTAAAAGAAAATTTTGAAACTAAATGAGAAACAATAAAAGCAGATTATTTGAAGGTAGGTCGTGTCGTTTTAAACACTCTAGATTACTTAGAATTTGGCAGTTAAAAAAAGTTAAGAGATCTACACAGTTAACTACTCTATGCTTGCGCCCAAAAATAGCAGTTGAATTCTAAAGTATAAAATAACAAAACAACAACAATGAATAATAGTAAAAATCTGAAGTTCCTCGCGCTTTCTCAGATTTTCCAACAAAGGCTCTTAACCTTTGTATATGATTCAATGAATAAAACTTCTCTAAGTTGATATCACAATTTCTTTTCAATAAATGTATCTATTCGTCATTACTCAACTAGACAGGCTAGCAGAGGTGATTTATACCTGGCACAGAAAAAAACAACTCGATAAGATTTAATATCATTGAGTTATCTTGGTCTTCATCTTTGGAATACTGTAATAATTCGATTAAGCCCCTCTCTCGAATAAGCCTCCACTCTTGAAGGTGATTTTTTTAATAAGCCCCCCTATTTTGTCAAAAAAGAAATCAAATAAACCCCCCTCTGATATTCTGTCAGATTTAGTAAGAAAGACACATTGATTACAAACTTTCCAGAATTCTTTTTTGTGCTACCATACCCATGTTGAGTTTTATATAAGATAACTTTTTTAGGTAATACTCATGCTTTTTCTATATAATGCTCTCAGGGAAGCTGACTTTTGAATAAGCCCTCCTGCTCGAATAAGCCCCCCCCTATCAAAGGTCACGTGTTGAATACCCCCCCCCCCCCACCCACGGGGGCTTAATCGAATTAATACGATAATCTAACTGGAAATTGGAAATCAGAGCAGCTTCTTCCCATTAGTCTACCTCCTAGTCTACTACTTAGAGTGCACGTCCTTAAGAAATTCCCTCCAACACTTGTGTTTTTTCCTTTTCTCTATTTTCCTTTAAATATTCTGTAATTTGGTATCAATTTGTAGAATTTAAACATTGTATTCATTTATATTCTTTGCAAATAAACTAATAATGCCAAGATAAAGATAAACTAAACGTATCGTATTATGATCGTATTGTATTGTATTAATTTAGTTTTATATCGTATGTTTTGTTCATGTTTATGTGTAGAATTTTAAATATATATAAACTGAAACTGAAGTTAACTATACCTAACCTAACCAACGTTTAACTTAATCCAAATCCAATCAAATACATTTAGTTTACTTTAAATTTAAAACAAGTTTTGGGTTTAATTTTAAATTTAAAACAATTTTTGGGTTGATGGTGACAAAGATTTGTAAAAAATATCACAGACAATTCAAAACTTTATTCATAGAATTCAATTAATTAAAACTTTAATATAACATAAAAAGTTGAATCCTATGCAAACCAAGTAAAGCATGGCTGAACTATGCTTCGGCCGTAATTAAAATGAAAAATTACAAAGGCTTACATTCATCGATGTACAAACAATGTGTATAAATTATAAATACAAAATATATATAGGTTAGACATTAGTTTAAACAGAGTTAATCTCGTCAGAGGAAGTATGTTTTAGTTTTTGTTATTTGGCTAATTAAATAAATAATTAAGTGCCTATCCCGGACAAGTTGGCATAAACATATTCTGCTTAGACATGCACATATCCAATTTTTACAACGGAAGGACACAACTATGAATTTTACGGCGTGGATATTATTGTAAACAGTTTTATTTTCCCCACGCGACCACTCCTTTTTTTTTCTTCTTCTTTATTTATTTCTCTTATTCAATTCTTTCTCTCCCATCGACCTTTTCATCAAAGATCTCAGCATTCGTGATCTCAGATCAGGCACCGATCGTAAAGCAGGTTATTTTCCAGGCAGTAAGGACTGGTGCACCGAGCAAGCCCACTACCAGGCGGTATGGTTCTGGGGGATTAAGTCAATATATATAGCACGAAAATATTATCAAAAAGTTTAAATGTTATGATATTTAAGGTTTAATATGAATTAACCATATTTAATTTTACTTCCGCGCACAATGTCTTTAAACTCGAGATACATTTTAGGTTGACAGAAGTTCATTCCAAAAAAGGCTCCTCTTTTTTTTTAAATTTTTTCAGACTTGGTGAGATTTGCAGATTTGCAGATCTTTTGTGAGATTTGCAGACTTGGTAATCGTTGCTTTGCCTGGTGTCATATTTATGTTTATCATCAATTTCGAGAAATGATTTTTAAATACCTCAGGAAGTGTTTTTTTTTATTATAATGTGCATTAAGCATCATTTTTAGAATTTTCACTTTATAAACGTCTTCCAATTTTAATGGATTTGCTTCTTTGTGTACCAAATCAGTTGAGTATTTGTAATCTTTAAAAAGCTAGATTTTTAGTATTCTGTTTTGCATAGTCTGAAGATTTTTAATGTGTTTTAGCGGCTAAGCCATAAGCTTCAAATGCATATCCTATTTTTGAACGGGCAACGGAGTCATAAAGAATTAATAAACAGCTTTTCGGAACATAATGTCTGATCTTAGAGAAAATGACTATTTAAGTATTTCTCTCTTAACCTTTTCAAAAATGTCATTTTCCCAGGTTAGATTTGTATGCAATTTTACTTCTAGATCTTGCTTGTTTGTTTTAACTCGCTTCCCATCCTCAAGACGGAGTAGTAATTTAAGGTTTTTTGTATAAAGGGTGAAAAACTCAATAATTTGTTTTTTCATTAACCAACAGTTTATTTGCTCTGAGCCACTCTTGCAATTTTTTAAGTCCATTATCTATTTTTTCTGAATATCTTTGCCAAAGGCAAACACATTAGTATCGTCTGCAAAAAGACATTGTTCTAATTCTGTTGCCTCATGCATATCGTTTATGTAGAGGATGAATAGAGCTGGTCCTAGTACTGAACTTTGGGGCACTCCTTTGCTAGTCCAAGCTGTGAGTTTGTTTTATTTATGTATGTGTATCGCTTTCGATTGGGAAGACAGACGTGAATTATAACAACTACATAAGAAAGACGTTAAAAATAATAAATTTAAATTAATTAACATTATAACAAATACATAAAATAAAAACACTAAGCATAAAAGCTGATTTTTCTTCCCACAAATATGAAAATCTCCAAGTAGATTTCTTCGCCATGGTTTGTATTAGTAAAAATAACAATATAACATTTTGTAAAATTCAACATATAACTACTTACAACTTCCAAGAAAGCAGAAAGTTTTGATATTGGCATTGTGGTGTAGAGTTTAAGGAAACTAAAAAGTAAAGAAACGAATTCTAAAGTATACCGGCATAGGTGTCTTGGTTCAGGAAATAGTGTTTGGTATAATACTGGTATCATTTAATAGCAAGTACCCCCCCCCCCCCCCCACCAAAAAAAAAGCTGTGATAAAAATCATCAATTCTTCTGCTTTTGAAACAAATTAAAGAACTTTCCGGCCATGATATAGTCTATGTTTCCGATTCAGAACAAAGATGCTAATTTATCAGAAATATCTCCATGGACAATGCAAAACCTTAATAATTTTTTTACTTGAGAAAAATTTCACCCCGAGCGTTTTTCACTGTCAAATCCCTTACAAATTAAAAAATGTTATACAGGGTGAGTTAAAAAAAGTTATGACGTTTGTGATTGTGAAAAATTGAGCTAATCATTGTTTCTTCCCCTCGACGATGGCAAATACGCTTTGTCTAAAAAGCACCTTACATGCTATCACCTCGCAAAACAAAAAGAGCGAAATAAATCGCCTGTATAACAAAAATTTTAAACGTTCAATTACAAGCACAGCAAAATAATTGTTCAACAATTTTTCAAGAAGATTTGCTATCCATGCTGCTTGCGGCCATGTTTGCTTTTCTGTTTACCCCGTAGCAACAAGATCAATAGTAACCAAGGCCAAGAAATACTTACTTGAACTCTATTATCGCTTTTAGTATTTTCATTCTATTTGCAAAATGAAAACTCTGCTAAGCCAACCGTTTTCTGAATGTGGTATTCAGTATTCGTATCAGATCATTTCATTTGCAAAACCAACAATTTTTCTAATTCAAAAAGTTTGGAAAGGCAAATACAACACACCTTAAATTACTTATGAAAAATTATTTTTTGCGTGCGTAACTTTGTTGAATAATTAGTAATAACATATATGTGGCGTACGATAGATAGAATGGAAGTAGATGTGACGCAGAGAGAATTATAAAAAAGTAAAGAACTAGGCGATTGCGCAAAAAACACTGCCAATTAACCTTGTTCATCTAATGTAATGCGCTAGGAACAAGTGAAAATAGAGGAACAGGCAATGAAACAGAATTTCATACGCAAACTTAAATTACTATGTGGTAAAAATTATATGATATGATTGGAAAATCTTTCATAATGCCAACGAACTCTAGATCAAGTGCAAAATTCAACTACACTAGTTGACAAAATACACAGAAAAAATGTGAAGCAGCCACGATATCAAATTGGGTGGAGTGGACCAAAAACGTTCCAATGTTTACAGGGCTATCTGTTTAAGGCACATTCTTTTTTTACCAGGCAGTAAAAATAACTCCCGAATGATTAACTAACATTTAGAGAAGTCACTCAACCATCTACGATAATTCTAAGAAACCCAAATAACGAAAATAAAAATAAAATAACGTATTTCTTTAGATTTTGAATTGAATTGAAAACATTTCTGGAAAGTCCATTTTATGAATTCAAAGTTACCGCGTGAAGTCGACCAGGCAGATGTTAAGCGTACAGCATGCTAATTAAAAACGTTTTCATTGGCTATTTCATTTAAAAAGCATTTCTTCATTAAAATTTTTCATCAAAATTTTCGTTACAAACGCATCGGTCGGATAAACTATACGCGGTACACATTTTTTATTTAAGGAAGGAGCCTTAGCTTCAAGTTGAGGCAGGAAGTCCCTTTTAGTGTCTATGGATTTTCGCGAATTTTGTAGTACCTACTGTAGTATTAACTGTAGTAATATTTTCACGGCCTACTGTAGTAAAAAAAAGGAATTTATAGAATAGCCCAGGCCCAGAAAACGGCGGAATTTATTTTTGTCTACCAAATATATGTATTTACATACCTTCTTATGACAGGAATATCGATTTGTTGTTCAACCTCGTTCTTAAACATCTTCAATTGTAAATTAAACGGAATCTAAAAGAACAAGAAATTGGATTTTTGCATTTTTAATCTAGGTTAACAATCATCTTAGAATCTAAAGCATGTTTAATCTAGTTTAACAATTCGACTAAAATTTTTAATTAATATGGCTTTGATGCAGTGAGTGAACACCTGGATATTAAAGCCTAAAAATTTCCAATTCAGCTTGGTAAATTTCTTGACGGAATTGCAAATTAATAAATATTTGGTTGTACGTTTGAGGATAAAAGGGTACAAAATGTTCACCATGCAAGCTTGTGAGATTTCATGAATGTACGGAGGGGGGTTGAAATCTGCTCGAGATAGAGAATGTTTGAATTAACGAGCAGCGTTTCTGAAGAAAGCCAAGCAAGGGGAACAAATGAAAATGTGTAGGAAATCGCATTGTTAAATAGGAAATCGGAAATGTTCGAGATAGCGGATGTGAACTGTATTTACAAAAATATCTGTCCAATTTTCAGACTGTATCTTCTTTAAAAAGTAAGTTCGTATTTGCGGGTTATAACTGTACACTTGCAAAAATTTCACAAAAGTTGGCTTTCTTGCAACTCTTGAAAAGTTTAACATTTACACGAAAATTTATAGATCCAAACCAGAAGATTTCCTTATATAGAAAAAATCCCACTCATAAAACATTATGGCAACTAAACCAACCAACACGTCACTTTGGTAACTAACGACTTTACATGCCATCCCAATGATAAATCAATGACTGGAAGATCTTACCATGTGAGTATTTGCTGGTGGGGCATCATAATTTGGAGGAATGGGTGAAACAAACTTAGGACAGCTAAAAGAGAAACACTCTTCGAAACACTGCTTGTCTCTGCAAAAAACAAATAAAGACATTTAGATAAAAGAAAAAATGCCTCTGGAACAGTCAAACTCAATATAATTTATTTAAAGTTACTGTTTATTATTATCATATTTCATATCATTAAATAACCTTCTATGTTGTTATAACTTTAAAGATTAAACATCTAACCAGAAGCTAAAATAGTTCTATACTTTTTTAAATAATATTTTTATTTCACAATCATTTAAATTTACTATATTCGTTTGGGCCTTCATTTACAATATAATTGATTTATCACTAAACTACTTACAATAATAAAATTTCAAAATTAAAATTAAAATATACAAAAATACTCAACCTTAATTTACTATACATATGTTAAAACTAATGTTTTATGATTTAAAAAGAATTTTAATTAATATTTAGTATTTTTTTTATTTTTATTTTGTTCCTGTGGCTGAAGTTTTTTTCGGCAACCTTAGAAGTCTGTTGCAGTATTTTCTAAGGGTTTATGTTGCAGTTGTTCTAAATCTCAAATCTGTTGCAGTTTTTCTAAGTTTCTAAGTAATCATAGTTTTTTTTTTGTGAAAATTTCGTTAAGGTATCGCGGAGCAAGCTCCTTTAGAGATTTGTAAACCATTATTCCAGATTCATCTTCTGTGAGCTTCTCTACAGATTTCCACCCAAGATTTTCGAGGAGTGGTTTGCTTGGAGCATCAAATGAGCTATTCGTTATACTGGCTGCTCTGTTTTGAAGTGTTTGTAGCTTTAGAAGTTCAGTATTAGCACATCATCCCCAAACAGAGCAGCAATAACGAAAGTGTGGCTCGACGATACAGGCGTACAAGGTTTTCAAGGAAGCAATCGATAAACAGGTCTTGCACGCCAAGGTATTTTGACTTTTGAACAACATTGATATTGATATCAACGTCACGAGTTTTTAAATCTAATTTTTATCAGATTTTTCAAGAGTTGTATGCTTTTAGTTACTGCATAAGTTAAGTCTTTTGTGAGATTTAGGGAAAGTTTATTGCCTTCTAGCTGAAAGTCTAACTGTTTGAGATCATTTTTTATAGCCTAATTCAGCTGATATATATACTTGGACCGTCCACAAAGGGCTGCATCATCAACGTACATGGACACGGAAGACTGGACAGCACATGAGAGGTCATTAATATAGACCAAGAAAAGAAGGGGTCCCCGGAATGAGTACAACAAGCAAAAAACGTTTGGTGTGCGTGCTGTACAATAATTCCTATAAAAACAAATAGATAGAGTAATACAAATTATAGTTCAAACATCGTATGCAATTTAATATAATTTTAACATGGTCAAATATAGGAAAATAGTAAAAAATAGTAAAAAATAACATAGTAAAAAGTTTTATACCATGTTCGAAGTACATTTTTTATTACTTTATCTATTTGTTTTTGTTTGAATAAGTTGCCGAGAAGGCAAATAGTTTCAGATTCCATATGGAATTCTAATTGGAGGGTCGAATTGCTGGTGCGTAAGGCCTTTAAAGTAATATATGAATGAAGAAAGAAGACCATTTTTATATCAGGAAGTGGCCAAGTTACATGGAACGACGAACGAACGAACGAACGAACTTTTGTAAATAAACAGTTCAAAATAGTAACTTTTTTTTCTATATATAATATAGAAAAATTTTTCTATATATAATATAATATTTTCAAAATATTAACGAATTTTTCTCTAAGTTGTTGATGCACACTTTCATCAATTCTCTGGGAAAAAACACGTAAAAACAGAGCGTGAATAAATAAAATACACATTGGGTGACCCGAAAGTAGTTGTTTTTAGTTTAAAATAATCAGTTATTGCAATAAAAATGTTTGAGTTCGCAGCTGCACATGGTAAAATTTTCAAGTAAGCGATAAAACCATGCATCAATAATAAAGCCCGCCGCGTGTGCTTCTACAAAGAAAACTGATAAACATAAAATATCTCAACATACAATATCTCAACATACAATATTTTGAAGAATATATTTTGAAAAATAAAGATATCAAAATAAATTTCACGTTATTTAGCAATAGGTCATATGGCACTTTCCGGGGCAAAAGGCCAGAAATTTTGTGCAGCTGATGTTAATTAATGAGAACAGTCACAATCTTTACTATTTTTATCACACACACGTCCCACACAACAATTTTTCACAAACAGTCAAAAGCAATATGAAGCATATTTGTTGTTCAAGATCATCACTAGTAGTAATCATCTTAGGAGTTTCATTAACCTGTGTACAGTATTTATTTCAGTTGAATGGAAATATTGGGGTCCGTTTGAAGTTGAGTTAAATTAATTTAAGCAAATTTAAATTTATTTTAATTGAAAGGAAATATTGGGGTCCGCCCAGCTAAATTTGTCTCAGGGAACAAAACTAAATTAAATGAGTCTGCGCGAAGGCTAGGTGTGTCCTTCTACAAAGAGAGCTGGTACTCTTTGGTGGCTTTTAGTAAAGATTTGAGTAGAAAGTAGAAGTGACACCTTTTAGCAAAGGTTTGATTTTCTTGAAAAAAAACTTGCAGTATTTGGTTTATTTCATACGGAGTTGAAAAACAATTTAGATATCACCAAACCATCATAAATTTTCCTTTCAAATTCCAATATTCTCATGCTGGACCCAAGAACATGGACCCAAGTTCTACTCCGTCAATGCACTTGTAGCTTTTAGCGCAAAATTTCTCTACCACAGCAATTTTTAAATTGCAAAGCCTCCGAAAGATGTGTTATTAAAATTTCAATATTGCATTATTAATTAACCATTTCACGCCCGGATTTATTTCTGTTAACCAGGCAAATCCTATGCAAGTATTCTTTTTCAGGGGGTAGGAAATGCAAACTAACTTAATTCATATGATAATGTAATGTTTTACCCGCATTTACCCCCTGAAAATATGACATTTTACGTTGTTATTTAATGGTCCAAATATTCCTTCCCGGGATGAAAAAGTTAACACAGAGTGGTCTGATGGTTACTAGGATACAAGTAAAATCAAGCAAAGCACGTTTGTACCTATTATTAGGACAGTGAAATACACGATGAATGTAAAATGTTTGGCAATTTTGAGTTCTGCAATTTTGCAGGAGGTAGCTCTTAAAAACCAACTTAATTCAAGAGAAATTTACGTGGAAATGTCTAAACTTTATGTAAAGTTGTGTCTGTATTGGCATCCTGGAAATATGAAGTTTAATGTTATTTGGTAATGGGCCTCTTACAATGATACTAAAAAAAATGTTTTGAGCAACAAACACAGTAAATTATCAAATACATTTTATCTGTATACAAAGTGGCCAACAAAAAAAATAAAAATTTACATCCTTGCGTTGCTTTTCGTCATCTCCCCAATCCACTATATGATAACCCCTTAGCCTTCCTCGTACGATAACCCTCGAACAACTTTGTTGGGCAATAAACATGGTAATAACAAAATTAAGTTTACCTGAGGACAAAGTACCAAACAAATGAGTAACAAATTACACATCTTATCATTGCTTTTCATCATCTACAACAAAGAATTTAAAGTATAGAAATAAACAGAGCATATGTGAAATTCATGGCTGATCAGACTTTGAGTTTGTTTGCATTTTCTAACAAACCAATCACAACAAAGACATTAATCACAGGTTTGTAAATATTGTCAATTGATTGGCTTATATCAAAAATGTAAAAAATCAATTGATGAATAAAATAAAAAATCCTCTACTGGTATTGCATCAGCACAGTATCAGCAATAGCTGTATTACTAAAAGAAACGTTACCTGGTCGAATTGGTACGATTTTGACTGAGACAGCGATGGCTTAGCTCTCTGGATATATAATAAGACATTTGTGAAGCTGCGAATAGCATCTTGGTACCTTCTCATCATCATATACGCAAATCCAACATAATAGTAAGTGGTAACTTGGCATGCTGCAACTCGTGAGTATAGAGTCTAGAAAAAACAAAAAGTTCCTTGGTAAACATAAGATAATGCTTTTTAACACAGAAAAGACTGAATAAATTTAGGTATCATTTATTCATATGTGTATTATTCACAATGTGTATTACAACATTTTTCATTTTATAAACGCACCAATTTAACAATATAATAGAAACTCTATTAAAGTCATCACACATTGTAAAACGAAAGTCTGCCTTATGTTAGTTACATGGCTAGAAATTATTATTTGGTGCCTGCGACCAAACAAATATTGCCTATAAATTTCCTGTAAAATATTTGCAATGATAACTTTTTGAAAGAAATTCCTGCGACCATTGGTCACACGGTCGGGTGCTTTTTCGTGCCAATTGTTGGTAAACTAAAATAAAAAATTAGACTTAAATTGAACGAACCCTCTTAATTTCACTACTAACTTACAATGCAATAAAATCACGAAGCCGCAGCCATTCAATTGCAAGACTCATTAACAAGACTCATTCGGTTTTTACTCACAATGTTTAGAGGTCCCAATCAGAATGGTGGGAGTTCAGTTCGGTATCTGGGTAAAGTTTACAGTACTTACAAAAGTCAATTGAAACTCAAACAGGTTTAATTTCAGTTTGGCATTTCAAAACCGGATTGAGAGTTGAAGTTGGCGTGACTGAGGTAAATTGAAAAAACTGTTCAACTGGGGCAAATAAATTTTTTATTTTTATTGTTCATTGCGGAGAAGTGAGTTGCAATGCTGCACACAAAGAGTTAAATTTGAGAACAATGTCTTGCGATGAAATGATACTGGTGCACCACAGAAAATTATGTTGAGGAGGCGGGTGAGAGAGAAAAACCCCCAAATCCAACCAAAGATATGTTTATACCCCCACCAGAAAGTAGGGTCACCAGGGAAATTGTGACGATCATCGCCTATACCCCCATGGGCCACGCCACTACAGCCCTGTAACTGCCATATGGCTTACCTTTTTGTTGAGATCAACATTGCCTAGGACCTTGATGGCTTGATAATAATCTCCAAGTAGGGAATGCAATCTCAACAGGCCGATCAAGCTAAAATAGCCAAACATCTTGTACAGCGGCAGTTTTCCATAGTCTCCTGCTACAGTATCCGGGTCTCCATCAGCCGCATACACCTCAAGCTGTTCATTGATCCGTGACATTTCTACCAACGAATACAACACGTTCAAAACACTATGCACGTTCCAAATCTAAAATAAACAATTAAAGTTGAATGTAAATAAATAATAGCACAATGAACCCATTGTGCAAGTCTGTTATAAAACCCATTCGTAAGGCTAAACTGTATTCTCTTTCTGGGAATTACATGATTTTTGATACTTTAAAATACACAACTAGTACAGTTTTATAACAAGAAAGG
>JAYJMH010033690.1:0-16482 GCA_036873815.1 Phacellophora camtschatica
AAATAAGGGTGTGGTGTTTTGGGGGTGGTCATACAAAAACGGGGTGTGGTCAAAGTGCCTTTCAAATCTGGTGCCCCCCCCCCCCCCCCCCACTATTCAAATGCTTCCTACGTCTCTGTCTAGTTGGCGTCGGATAATTTGTGGTCTCGCATCGCATCATCATCAGCAATGGGCTTTGTGACCTTTTCGGAAGGAAAAAGGTCAACTGAGTAAGTGTCATAAATATATTTTTGGTGAAAATGTGTTTGTAACTTTTGAAAACGTTGTCACCACAGGTTTGGAAGTGGTATTCGATCTCCCAAAACGGGCATCATTTTTAACAACGAGATGAACGATTTTTCAATCAAAGGCGGTAATCTGGATGGTTTCCCTGGATCACCTGCAAATTATATTAAACCTGGCAAGACCCCGTTGTCTGCATCGACACCAATGATCATAACAGATGTAAATGGTGATGTGAAAATGGTACTTGGGTCTTCTGGTGGACACAGAATTATAACAGCGGTTGCATCAGTGAGTGTTTTGACGAAACTTAAATATTTGGCTTATCAAAGTCATAACTCTCATATTTGGTAGCCCAAAAAGGACCTCCGACGTTTAAAAATCTGCTTTAAAAGAGCTTTAGTTGTGATCACTTTGTTTTCTTGCCAAATTCTACCCAATAACCACTGAGTTATACCATGGGTTTTAAACACGATTAATGCTCGTCAGACATGTTCTTTACGATGTCCTTTCTGACGGACCCCTCTTGTGAAGCAGTTGTGCAGTCACTGCGAGGCTTTGTATGCACAATCATAATTGCGGATTTTTATGCATAATAATAATAATAATTTATGCATGATTGTGCATAATCGCTGAGTGAAACTCAATGAAACAACAGATATAGCATTTCTGCAATCTGCAGAAAATACTGCGATAATGATTGATGATTGGATTTTCTTTTGGATAGTTCGGGGATTACTTGGTAGATTGAAGCCCTTACATCTTAACGTCAATCAAAAATAAATTATCAAAATTAGAGCTAATAAATTCGTAAACACTTTTTTTAGTGTGAGGATATTTTTTAGGTCATCCGATATGTTTCATTGGCCATGTTCTGCTGCACTTTCATCACGTGGGCTCATTTGATTTTCCGTGAGAGAGATAATTAACCCTAAATATTCAAGTATGGTGCTAGCTTCAAGCTATCGGTGAGAAGCATTAGCCTGAATACCTCAGACCCCTAGTTTCACTACTGCGGAGGAGATTCGGAGAAATAAGCCCCCATACCATTAGCCAAATTACGGCTCTGTAGTAAGTCTAGAGAAGCATAAGAGAAATGCTTTACATTATCACTTTGATGTTAGCAAGACCCTAATGTTAACAATATTGTAAATATTGATATGTTATCCTGTTGAAATATTCGTAAATAAATATAAATACACGATGTTCTATAATGGAACCAGCAATTTTAAATTACATTTTTGGAAGCAATGGATATTGCCAAAAATACTTTCTTAGACATTGTCATCATAATTTTTTATTCATATTTTTTCTAAATTATGTTTAATTTTCTAGTTTTGCCTTAATTTTTCAAATTTCATTTTTCTACTCTTAGTAGTGTAAATATATTATATTTTGATTTTTAATGATTTATTTTTGAAGTATTGTATTTGTTTACATGGTCCTCTGTGAAGAAATAAAGCAGTTGTACCATAATGCTTCGAATTAACGCACCCTCCTTTTAAACACCCCATCTAATGAACTCCCCTATTAAGTCCCCCTACTCCCCCTACCAAGCCCCTCCTATTCCCCCTATTAAATCTTTCGTCCTCCACCATCTAAAGTTTAGAGCCAATTTCACATAGGATCGAGACAGGACTAATTGCAAGTTTTATCATAGATTATGTAAAGTTAACATCCTAGTGAAGTCAAAAATTTAATGAACGTCCCCTATAGAGTCTGAAATATTTAATCAATGTCCAGGGCGTTTATTTAAAGGCGTTTATTCGTTAGATATTTATTTGATAAAAATACATATGCCCGAAACGTTTACTCTTATCAAGCTCTGGCTATATTTACTTTTATCGTAAAGAATTTATTTATTTATAATATTATAGCCACACGTGAACACAATTGTTATATTCGTTTATTCGAAGCATTGTGCTATTTTAGGGGCCATCATGTGTAAATATGATAACATAAAATCAAAATTTTATGAAGTCTTTTCGTTATTTTAGGTGCTGATAAACAAACTTTGGTTTGGTGACGAACTCGGACATGCTATTAGCAGACCCAGATTTTATCATCAATTAATTCCGAATGTGATAACTATGGAAGATGCAATGCCAATGCCGCGTCAAATTATCGAAGGACTTCAAAGGTTAGGCCATGAAATAGCATTTACTGACCGCCCAGAATACTCTTCTGTTCAGGCAATTTACGTTGAAGATAAGAATCGAATATTTGCCAAATCTGATCCTAGAAAATATGGTCATACTGCCGGATTTTGATGAAAGATTTAGTTGTGTCGACTTTTTATAGAGTTGTGTGATCTAGTTTGCGTACCTGGCTGGTATCCATGGAATTGGTATTCTAAAGTTTTAACAAATTCCCGATGTTTTATTATCTGTCTTTTTCCCCATTGGCAATAAGGAAACCAAATTTTGATGTATCAGTTTGCCAAGATCAGCGGCGTAGCGAGGTACCAATCTTTTTTACGGGTGAGGGTGTGCGATTTTGGTTTGAAAATTGCGCGAATTTTTTCTGATGCTTTGTTTAAATATTATATTGTTTTAGCAAACAATATACATTGTTCTTTACAATTTCGCACAAAATTTTGCCTGAATATGTTAAATTTTGCCCGAATTTTGACGTTCTTGGAAATTATTGGGGGTGGGGCACCCACAAACCCCGCACTAGCTGCGCCCCTTGTGAAGATAAGCGACGCTTGTAATTGTAATTTTAAACTGTGTGTACAAACCTAAAAATGTTCTACGTTTGCAAGGCTGCTATGGAGGAGCTTTAATTTTGATGATTTTTACTTTTTCTTGACAATGATGCAACATTGTTTGCCAAAATCTACCTGGTAATAAAACCTCCCTGAGCTGTACAAAAGATTAATGGCCTTCTCAAAGCGTTTTTAGCGGATTGCAGCAACAAATATTCCTGAAATCCCTAATGTGTTTCATTCAATGATAACTCAGTGAGTATTGGGTATTTTTTGGCAAACAAGACAAACTATCAATCAAAGAGTGTTGAAAATTATAGTTTTTATAATTTGATAGGTATGAAACTACATATATTCAATCTATCAGACAGAATATTCGAGATTTAATTTGATTATCAGACAGAAAGAGAAATGCCCGAAAACACAAATTATAAATCGTAGCCTCTAAAACTATCAAAACTAAACCTTTATAGCAGCTTTGCAAGTGAAGGGACACTTTTTGAGCCATCAAGCATACTTTCACTCACCAGACCAATTTTCCTTGTACACATCTGAAGTGTGATCTTTCACTCGAATTATATTTGAAATTTTCAGTGAATTCTGGAACTACTAGTTTTTAACTGTGTCGATTTAGATAGGGCTCTAATTTTATAAATTGTTATCACAATTAATTTAAGAAAATATACAGACGATTGTTTTTTGAAGTGAGTTTCAAACGTTGTATAACAGTAACATTGAGCAATTGTGTTCAATGCTAAAATTAAAATATAAAAAATTTATTGTTTTTAACATTTTATTATTAATATCATATTCATTTTACTTATAAAATAATTCATAAATAGGTAAATAATCTGAAAACATTTGATAAAAATCAACAAAGCTTTGCAATTTTATTTAAATTTTAAAGAATTAAAAAATCAAGTAAAAATTATCTTGATTGAAATTAACACAGCTCTGAAACTCATTTTAATTTTAGCTTTGAACGATAATTTTGAAATTATCCCCACTAAGGAACAAATGTTAATTTTCATATCATCAAATCAAAATAAAATATTTTTACTACTACAGTAGACTACTCTTCTTCGCAGAGGTGTTTCATTTGTGGTCCGTTTGGTACCCTGCTATCATTTTCGACTAAGAAGCCTGGGCTCCACGGAATGCTTCCCTGGCGTCCAGTACTCTCACGCGATACGCGGTTCGAGTTGACGTCAGGAAACCAGGCTGATTTGTAGTAAGTTTCGTTCGTTGTTCATTCGTTTCATTTGAAGTAAGTTAGTCTCTGTGGAAGAGAGTGACGGTAGACTCTCCGTGATTCAGACCTCCATGGGACCAAAAATTATGCTCTAAAAACTATATAATTTTAGATTTATGGAATGTTTTAAAGGGTGTAAGTGGGGATGCCCTATTATACGGAACACGGAGATTAGCAATTTTTTGCACGGAAAACAGTAATCAAAAGTAAAATCGCACGGAAAACGGAAACTGAAGCTAACACGGATACGGAAATTGGTTATTTCAAAGCATGGAAAAAGAAAAATCAAAAATTCACACGAAATAAGGAAATAGAAACCTCCTAGGACACCCACCTCCTGCGAGAAACCCATCGACGTTTCCTGGGAATCAGTTCAAATAATGAATTAAGAATTCGAATTGAGGAATTTCGAACTAAGGAGAGGCTATGTATTCACCAGCATGTGGATGTGCTTTAAACAAATTTTCTCAAAGTCTGCCCACAGGCTGCTAACTATTAACACACTTTTATCCTTACATAATTTTCACATTCTTGTCCTTACGAATTTGAAATCTTTACATCACCATATTTTTGACAAAAATGAAGGCAGAAACACTAAAATTGGTTCTTTGATTAAACATTGTGTACAGAATAAATATCTGCCATCGAAAACACAATATCTAAAAAAAATTATTCATTTTTAGAAAAGGGCATTGTTAAAAAAAGATGAATTCATAGTTATTAGAATTCTTAGAGTTATTATAATTATTAGAATTAGAGTTATTAGAGCTTTTAGAATTATTATGCTGGATTCAATTAATAAGAATCTGTAATATATTATAACTTTAAATTCTAACATATTAATATAGGATGTACAGAATTCTTATAAAATTAAATCTCGTGTATTTAATTATGACACAATTGTTGTTTTTAAAATTTTTAAAATAAAAATCGGTTTAAAACTTATTTTTGTGTGTTTTTTTTCTTCAATTAATATGGAAGAGAATTATCTGCAACTACTATTTTGGCGTCCGTATTGTCACGATTTAATGTTCGTATGTAATAATAGCATAATAAATTATAATAAATTATAATAAATTATGTGCGCTGTACGCAAAGTAACACAAAATAAACTAGTTAAGCAAACTATAAATGTATCTAAGCAAAAATATAAAAATTAGCTAGAATATAACGTATGTTAAGCAAGAAAATTGCATATATACGATGTAGGTCAAAAAGTGAGGTCTTTTGGTGGTCTATGGTTTTGTGAGGAAGCAACCGACCTGGCTCATTAAAATTTCGTTGTGTTAAGTTTGAAGTGCAAATTTATTTGCTCTAAATCGGTAGCTTTATTACACGTGATTCTGTTACAATTTTTATTCGCAAGAATTCTTAAAATTAGCGCAAACGTCAACCAAACTTGGTCAACTGTTCAGCCTCGCAGTAATTGTGAGTGCACACATAATTTTATTTTAGTGTCGAGGAAAGGTGTAACTAACGTTTTTGTTGTAATGTTTGCATAATTCAGGTTCTAGACTTCTTTATTTGGTTTTTTAAACTTTCTTACGTTTGTGAACCCTTGCCGTGATTAAATTTTGGCTGCATCTGTATGATATTGCATTAAATTTTAATCCATACATCTTGTAATTACATACTCTCTGTTTTGTAAGGAAAACCGCAACCGCACGTAATCAGAATCCGCAAAACCGCACCTTTTAAATGAAAAACCGAAAAGCGAAGACCAAACAGCGGAATCCGCAATCCACGAAACCTTCGAGCCTCCCTCAGTATAGCGTTTTTGGAGAGCCCCTTGGAAACAGTCACCACAGTTTGAAGGAACCTTGATAAATTTTCGAATGACTTTCGATTTCCAAATGAATTGAAAATTCCAAAAGTAAATTAAAAAAAAAGAATTAAACTATTTAGGAAACATGTTGGGCTATATTTCTAGTTTATGCTGTTGCTATATTAAATAAATGTATTATTATATACTGAAATTGTAAAATTGAAATTGGAAACTCGAAATTGAAAAATTGGAAAATTGGAAAATTGAAAAATTGAAAAATTTGAAAAATTGAAATTGAAATTAAGGAGTCAGTCATATCTTTTCGTATGAGCCAATCAAAACTTTCGAAAGCGACGCCTGGGAACGAGACTGGGTACAATTGAATTATATGATGCTCAAAGCATACTAGGATGAAAACGTCATCAGGCCTTTAAAATTAATGGTATTTGCTAATACTAGATGATAATCGAAACAATGACATACGCCATCTTTAGACATGGGATTGAAAACACGATTAATGTTGTTCGTACAACCTGTTCTTTACTGTGTCATATCTTGTGAAACCATGGATAAATGTGTGAACCAGTTGACCTTTTCTGTGAAGCTTTTTATGAGCCTACTTCGCTGCCTTGCGATAGAGAGAGAGAATAAAAAGCCTCGCAGCGAAGGCGCAACCGTTTCACAAGATGAGCACGTGAAGAGCACGTCAATTAATCCGTACCTATGCTTTAGATACACATTTCAAAATGACTTTTTAAGGTAGAACTGTACAACTCTTCTTTTTCATGTATCTTTGTCTGCCATTATCTCCAATGTAATCAAGTAATTACAGAACTTAACATGTCCTGGATTAGGAGGCAAGTTTATGCGCACAAATGTACCAGGATATGTTTTTATGTGAAGTGCATCCATGCTTATAAACATGAACTGCGAAACTAATCAGCGTTAAAGTTCTGAATACAGCTACCCGTCGTTCATTGCGTTTAGTTTGGCCGCTTTCAATTCTACTAATCTGAAATGTTTAGGACAATTGTTTCGAAATTGTAAAATTCTGCTTTTTCGTTTTTTTAATCAAGAATTACATCTGGATTTTAGCAGAACGTCATCTGATGGGTATGTTAATGTTAGTAATTAATTTGTTATACTTTTATTTTATTTTTCTTCCAATTTTTACACATATTTAAAAAAAACTCCCAATGTTTAGCTCAGGCCTAAAGAATTAAATTTTGAGATTTTTCGTTCCCTTATCTCTTCTCCGTATTTTTTAAAACGAGAGTTAAGAAACTTTCAGGACCAACTTCCTCTCTTTAACAGTGTCAACTTTTTCCTTTAAATTCAGGCTGTTGCTATTATTTTTCCGAATTAGCAGATGTTATTTATCAATTTTTCTTTCGAACATATATAGCATTCCATGATGTTTAGGAGTATGGAGAGAAGGACTTATCTTCTGTTTACGCGAAGCAGAAAACTCCATAAATTACATAAGAAAATACTACACATTGAAGATATAACTGGGGGGAACTGTGCAAGCAAAATTTCTATCAAATTTATAGGTGTACTACCCCTGCTAGAGTTCTATAAGGGTTCTAACTAGAGTTTTAACTCATTACGAAACTCTAAGTAATGAGCTAAACTAAAACCTTGTTTCACCAAAAATGAGAACAAAATATGGTCAAATGTCATGTGCATACAGTGGAGCTGACAAATGGGACAAACTCTCTTCTGAGGTCAAATTAGCCCACTCAATCTAGTCTTTTAAAACTCAACTGAAAGCTTTTAATTGAAAGTTATTAAGGAGAGCTATTTGCGATTTTAATTTTGTTTTTTTTTTTAATTTAATATTGTAATTAGTTATAAATCTTGTTATTAAATTATTATTTTTTAAATACAGGGCTATTGTAAACCAGTAATTGTATGCTGAATTATACCCCTGGATAAAGAATTTTAAAATGAAAAAAAATATCAATGAAAACTGATTAATTAAATTGTGGCTGGGTCAACAACAACAAATATTTTAATTTGACCTAATCATTAGGTATTGTTCTTTCCTACATACATTATAAATATCAGCAAAATTAATCAAAGGAAAGGTTATTTTGTCCACATTAAATCATGGGTTCTATCACACATTACTTCAGTCCTTCCTTTCTTCAGAAACGGTGTTGCTACACCATAACCCCCAATTAATGAGTTATTTCCACATAACCTGTCGCTGTGTGCTATTTGAGATCTTTTAGACCAGTACTGAAATGTATGCTTCAAATTTCTTCGATTATTTTCATCATTATTTTAATTACAGATCTGCAAAAAGAAGACATGACGGTTTAATAAGGAGAAGCTCGAAATAGCAATATGAAGTGTGGTGACGATGGATATCAATATACCAAGGTGTCTGATCAGTATGATAGTCAAAAAGCAAAGAGAAAAGTTGTGTGAGTTTTTAACGTTCTTAAAATATTTATCTGGTGCGGTTTGGTCGACCAGACCCTCTGATGCCTGTTTAGGGGGTTTCGAAGTGTAGATTATTGGTTTTTTTTGCTGGGTTATTCAAATTATTTAGGAATTTTTTTATGGATTATCAATTATCAAGGATTTCAGGAATTTTCAGGATTGACCCTCGTAGTATTTCATGTTCAAAGCTTTTTGGATTATTTATTTGACCAAAAAATGGATTATGGATTATTGAGGATCCTTTCTCTATTATGGATTATTGATACCTCTCTTATGTTTCTTGGTTATGTTCTCTTCTCTCCTCTTCTCTTCTCTTGTTCCTTGTTTTTCAGCTAATGATAAGAAGAACAATTAATTAAAGACATATCTTATCTACTGAACTGCGGGGTTAGGGGCATCATCCCCCAAGAAACCTAAATGCAGTTGCTACAATTATGGGATATATTCTTTTACAACTTTAATTTTAGACAAATTTTATAGTAATTTCAAAGAAGTTGCAGCAAGGGGGATTTCTCTTTACTAGGAAATTCGATTTGTGATTTAATTAACATACATAAGCATAATATTATTCAGTGACTGTCAAATGGCTTAGTATGTGAATTGATATTCTTTCTTCTGTTACAAAAGTCGCTCATCATCAAACTATTTTGAGTACTCATGTCAAATTTCTTTGGATAATTTTGCATTTCACTCACTGTCGGATTTGTTAAAATTTTAAAATAGCAAATCAATTGTCATAATTCATGAACATGTGATAACAATGATAAACACGTAGAGAGATAAAAATCAAAACTTGCTCGTGTTTTTACGTGTTTTATGCTTTTCTTGTGTTTTTACATGTTTTTCTCGTGTTGTTTATCTTAGCTTCTAACTACGAAGTCCACAGCCAGTTCAGCTTTCCATCCTTTCTAGGTTTGTAAATGAGTGCCGGTTAACACTGGGGTAAGTGGTCAAAACCAACGAGGGATAGGAGTAGCGCCCATCCCTATCTAAAAAAATAGTAGTTTATGAAATGGGAGGGCCGGCGGCTGCGGCTACGGTCGACCTACTTACTTACCTACTTACTTATCTTAACCAGAGGTAAATATTCTTCACAATACTGCAATACTCCTATGCGGAAAAATAATAAAATTTCTTGCGAGTTGCAAGTTGGAAAGTGTTGAGTCGAACGGGGAAGAAAAATGAAACTTAACTCCTTGCTGGAGAAAAATAAGGAATTATTGTGAAGAATATTTGCACCTGATCTTAACTTTTAGCAGAGTTCAAACAATTTGTTACGAATCATTTCTAGATGGTATTAAACAATGTTGTTTAATCTGAGCAGTTCGCTTATATTTTGTAGCGTCAGCAAAAAGCAGTTTGTTCTGATCTCCTTGACAACCTTAACTGTACTCGCTGCAATTGCAGTTGCTGTGGCAATAACGTTGTATTGTTTTGGACATAAACGGCATCATCATGGCATATCGAAGTCAGCAGACGCTGCAGAATTATACCGGAGAGGAGCTGTTGCTGCAGATTCTGTCACGTGTTCTGAAATAGGTATTTTATTGGTTAAGTTTCTATTTACATTTAATGAAGCTGAACCCCGCAATCTCCGACTCACCGGGGGAGCATTTGATGCATTTCTACAAACTTGGAATAAGGATGTTTCAACCAGACGATCCTTGAAATCAATCGAACGGCCAAGAAAGGGGGCATTTGACAGAGCAAGCATTAAATTGGGGTGGGGGTCACCTAAGATCAGTCAGTGTGGCAAGTGGCCTCTGATGAGACAAATGGTATGTGTAGTTTGCAGTTTGATAAATTACAGTGACAGCTATTCTTCACGCTATAAGACTATTTCATCCAGAATTTTGTTCTTCATAAGGATATTAATTTTTTTTAGGACGTAACATACTGATGCAAAATGGCAGTGCAGTTGATTCAGCAATCGCAACGTTGTTCTGCCTTGGTCTATACAGTATGCATTCAACGGGAATTGGTGGTGGGGGATTCATGATTGTTTATAAACGAGACGGGGGTATTGTAGAGTCTTATGACTACAGATGCACTGCACCGGGAAAAGCCAGAGAAGATATGTTTATGCATGAAAATAACAAATCGAGCGTTGGTGAGTTTCAACTTTCAAATAAATTTTACTCCCTTTCAATAGTGCAATCATTACAAGCAGCCTTGCTCCCTGACATCAATAATGCATTCTACCCGCAGTTTCTTTTCTCCGCATTGTATTTATTTAGGTTGTGGGAACAACATTTGTAAATATTGTAATCAAGGAAATTTAGGATTTTAGCTTTACATTTATTCTAAATTGTAAGTAACTTAGATGGAGGGCCCCTTGCAAATCATTCATTGAATGAGGGCTGACTCCTCCTTAACCGAATTGAAATTAAAATTAAACTCTCCGATTCCACCTTATTACAGTATACCAGACGAAGCGAAGGAACCAAACGAAAATAAGCACATTAACGCTAATTGGATGCAATAAGGTATGATAACTCTCTGTAAAAAGATGAGAAAGATTATAATGTAACATTTTTATGTATTTTTAATTTCTAGGCGGCTTAGCGATAGCAATTCCAGGTGAGGTTCGTGGTATGTATGAAGCTTGGAAGAAATTTGGAGTTTTACCTTGGAAAAGGTTAGTCCAACCGACCATTAACATGACATTTGAAGGTTTCCAGATTCCGCAAAGAATGCACGAAGCTGCTCACTTATGGAGGGAACATGTTGAAGCAGATCCAGGCCTTACGTAAGCTGCTCAACTTACACGAGTTATTTTTTAATTACGTATTAGGTCCCATCTCTACTAGAACAATTTTTAGAAACAACAACTCAAACCGCATTTGAAGTGCAACAAATGTTTTATAAATCCCATCTCCACTAAGAATGAAAGACAAATAACTGTCATTCTTTTTTTGTAGCCAATTTCCTGCAATTTTTTAGTAGCAATTTCTTGTTTCCATTTGTCACAGCAATTTCCTGTTCTCTTTTCATAGCAATTTCCTGTTTTCTTTTTTCACAGCAATTTGCTCCTCAGTAGCGGCAAGATGGTTGATCTCGGTGCAATTGTAAAAGATCCCACTCTTGGGAAGACATTAGAGAAGATTCGTGATAACCCTGAAGACTTTTACACAGGGGCACTTGCAGAAGATATTGTAAAAGATATTCAAGATTCAGGTGGAATTATCACGCTTGACGATTTAGCTAACTACAAAGTAATAAAGAGAAAAGTTCTCGTTGATGAAATAGGTGATTTAACATTATACACAATGCCAGCACCATCAGGAGGACCTGTTGTTACGTATATTCTTAACATATTGAAAGGTAGGTCTACTTTATTTATTAAAGTATCTTATTTGGGAATTATTTATCAAAGTACTTTTTGGTATCGAATAAGAATTTTATTTTTGTAACATTTAATTATAAATATTAATGATAATAGTGAGCGACGTTTCGATGTCATCTTAACATCATTTTCAATCTAAATGAAATAAAATACGTTGTTTGTCTATATAGGAAAACAAACAATAGAAAAATATTTTATCATGTGATGAGAATTTTGGCGGTCCAGATGATTGGCGCCAAAAAGACTAAGTGAACAATTTGGCGGCGATGGAATCTGATTGCTTGTTCAATTTTGGCTTCAAATCTTCAATGAACAACATTCCGTAGATTAGACAATCTGTTTTCCCTCAACATTTGCACAATATTTTGAATTATTCGAAGTATTAGTGGTTGAAAAAAACATTTGGTTTATGAATTATTTAGCCATACGGAACTTATCGAATTTAAGGAGATTCAAATTAAAATCTCCAAATATTAATACTTTTTTGTTTTCATTTGCGAGTTTTTCGAATACAGAGTCCAGATGTTCAAGGAATTTAATGGCATCCTTACGTGGATAATCGTAAATTGCAGCTATGATATTAGGACCGACTGCGTTTTTTATTTCAATCCAACAAGCTTCAAATTCAGAATTTATATTCTTGTGAAATTTGTTTAGTTCGGTCCGTTCGTTTATATTTTCAAAAAATATTTTCAAAGAAATTTTTACTATGCCAGGTTTCCGTTACCCTGGTGCCAGAGCCTTCAAACAAAAAAACAAAAGAGAAAAAAAGAAAAAGGAAAAAAAGAGAGAGAGGGAAAAGAGAACAAATTTATCTCTTTTTTCTTTCTTTTCATCTTTTATTATTTTTTAATTTTATTATTAATTAAAATTTTTTTTTTAATTTTATATTTTTTTGTTTTCGAGGCTCTGGTACCGGGTAGGTTTCCGTGAAAGCTATGATGTCAAATTTATAATCAAGTCTTGCGGTTAGAGTTTCTAAATGTTCCTTATTTTTATTAGAGATCTTATATTTGTATGAAGATGGGTATTTTTTGAGATTGGATATTTTTTGATAATTTTTTAATATGAATTGAGTAGTAGTCAAAATCTGTGTGGAATTTGGCATGATTATCAATATCATTTTGAAATAATGCATCGTGTTTTTTTAACTTAAGCGCATTGAATAGAAATTGAGCAAATAGAAGAAAATATTTTTCTTTCTTGAAAAAAGTATGATTTTACTCAATATTTGTAATTTTTAAAATTTTACAATTGTTATCAATGTTACTAAGTTAATGGGGGTGGCAACAATGCTAATTACAACAAAGTTTTAACTAAAAGCTAATTTTGGAAACAAGTCCATTAATTGTGACACATCAATTTAATTGTGGGCAGGATGTTTTAGATGTTTAGGGGGAAATTAAAAAAGATATTGGGAAAAACAAAAAATGCTGCGAGCTAATAGAACAATTTTTGTAGAACCGGTGAAAACGCCGATAAACTAGTTGGATTTTTAAATAGAAAATGGTCCAGAAATACATAGTCTGTGTAGATCTTTTTCTGAAAACTTTTTGGAGACTGGTAGGAAATTGGTTCCACGTTGCCACAATTCCGTCCATTTGATACCCAAATACCCTTGCAACTACCCTAGGTACCAGCTTTTCAGTGAAAAAATTTAGTTTCTAATTATTTCTAATTTTTATTTTTTTTACTGAAAGTCTGGTACCCAGGATATCTTGAAACAGAAGTTTCTTGTAACAGAAAAGAAAACTAAGTTAACTGTATTACTTTCTCTCATGAAATATACAGGCAATTAATAACGAATAATGAAGTAATAATAATAATAATAATAATAATAATAGTAATTAATAATAATAAAAATATCCTGTGCATATTTACAACCAAAGATGGGTACAATAAGATCCACACATTCAAGAAACCTTTCCATATCAAACTGAGACAATCCTTTCTAAAAAGGACAATAGAGTTACAATAGAGCCTATTTTAAACAATAAGGACAGATTCCAGAAATTTAAATTTGTTTCTCAGAAGCGGAACTCTACTGTATTAGTTTGTTGGACATTCGTTTAGCCTGGTCCAGTTTTCATTTAAAAAAGTTTGCGTTGCTAAAAATATTTGAGTTGTGAATAAACATTTCATCAGAAAGTTTATGCTCAATCATAGCATAGTCATAAGAATTGATCAAAGTGAGTATTGAAAAACATGCCTTGCTTTAATATGTATCAAATCTCATCAATAGATTAATCAATATATCAGCAAATTCAAGTATTTATTATGTCATCGATTTTCATTTTAGTCTGCCGGGAAATTTAAAAAAAAATTCCTCATCTAAATTTGATCCCTCACTATTCTTGCCTGCCTTCAGAAGAATACGTCCAGTTAATGTTATTTCCGAATCACGATAGAGTTCCATCTGCGGTTAATTGGATACGCATTTAAATGTCTATATCAGGACCTTTCAAACAAGCGCATTGGCATTAGAATAGTTTGCTTAGACATGTTTATTTCAAAATTTATAACGAAAGGACACGACTGTGAATTTACGTCGTAGTAGATTTTCGCCTAGGTAGATTATTTGGGGGAATTAAAAATTTTTTTAAAAACTCATATTTTATTTGAAAAAGCAATGCCTTTGACTTCGTTTAATTGAACAGTTGTGCTCACAATAAAAATTTAACTTGAGATAAACCCCCGGGGGGGGGGGGGGTACACCTTACTATTTGGATACGGGTGTGTGCCGCCGATGTGGATGGGTTTGAAGGCAGTAACTTCTCTAAATATGGGTGTGGTTTTTAACAAAAATGTCTTAATGCTGGGTTAGCTATTAAAAATTGTCGTTAATGTTGGGTAGTTTGGGATGAAACACCACATTAATGCTGGGTATACACGAAAATGTTAACTTTAAATATGGGTGGGTTTGGAAAATCTCCGCGGCCCACTCCCGTCCGTCCCCCGGGGGATAAACCCTGTTTTACTTTTGGTGAATGCGTTACTAAGTAGTTCACACTGCATGAAACTAAGTTAGGTTTCGACGTGAAATGGACATACACAAAGGTTATAAGCTGACACAACCAGTTATAACTCTCTATAACATATTTCTAATTTACACAGTATGAAGAACAAACTCCAAACACTTCTCTTTGTTCTGCAGATTCTGTTTTCATTTGTCTTCTTCTGCATATTCTGTACATTCATGATGCAATTCCATATTTCTACGAGATTGGAATTCTGTTTTCCTTTGCCCATTTCTTCATAGTACGCGTGATGTATTCAACTTGGGGGTTGGCAGTGTTCCTTAAAAGTTGTATGATATCACGTAATGTCTCCCTGCAAAAAAATGCAAAAAAAAAAACTAAAAAATATTTTCATCAGTCTAAAAAGTTTTGAGTTCAGCCTGTGTTGAGTGTGTTGTTCTCGATTTTGGAATGACTTTTTTCTAACTTCCTCCCCCGTATTTCTTTTCTAAAGACGTCTTTGTGCCACACATTGCTAGAATTTTTAATTTGTGTTTGCGACCAAACAAATTTGATTTGATTTTAGATATCCATATGTCAAACTGATCCCTTGTAGTATTACAGTGCAACGATGGTGTTAGTTTCTCTTTTCAAGGCAATAATTCTAAATTAATCACTTCAAATAATTTTATGCACTTTTCAAAAATAACAATTTGTCATTTTATGGTAAAAATAAACATAAAACAGTTAGCAGAAACATTTAACGAAAAATTAAAAGTGTAGTTGCACTAATCAAATATCATGTCAGAGTCAATATGAAATAGTTAAAAGCAGTCTCCTATAAAAGACAAAAATGTTTTGCATTTACTAAGAATGGCAGTTTTTACCTTTTGCTCTTTTGTTTCCATGGTAACTAATTAATTAAATTAAAATGTAACTTTATATTTCAAATCTGAGACCACGTTTGCACGATGCCGGTCATTTCATACTGTGTTGCCTAAAGATTGCTACAAAGAATAACTTTAATTGGTGACTTTAATATTAAAGAACTGTAACTGAACAAATGAATAACAAAACAGGAGTTAATGGTCCAAAATATACATGGTCTATGGTCCAGAATATACATGGTCCAGAATATACAGGTCCAGAATATACATGGCCCATGTTCCAGAATATATATGAAAAGGGCGATTAGTGCACCACCCTAGAGCCTGTAGAATAACAATCATTTATGTCGGTGATTGGCAGAGGGGTTCAGAGGCAGATCCTGGGAAAATAGTGACTAGTGTTCAATGTCTTGCGGCGAGGCCGCAAAGTGAGAGGGGGTCTGGGGGCGAAGCCTTCGTAATTTTTTTGGGGCAACGCCCTTTTCCTAAATTTGCAAATGCCCTAAATTACTGTCAAATAAACGGCAGCGCCCCAAAATAAAGTTTTATTATAACGTTATGGTTAATTTTAATACGACAAACATACCACTTATAGAGTTTCCCAGGTTAAACTATGCCTAAAATATGCCAGATACAAGCTAGCACTTCAAATTCAATTAGTTATGTTTCCGTTTCACATAACATAGTACACTTTTACAACTCGACGAAGCAAATGCATCACAAATGTTTGTCCATGTGTCATCTTGCAGTCCGTTTATAGAATTCAGGGGCGGATCCAGACGAAATCGTGACTGTCGCATTGCGGCGGAGCCGCCAATATAATAATACACAATAATTAATACTAATAATAATTAAACATTTAGGTTGAAGCAGGTTCAGTCAAACCCTGATATAA
>JAYJMH010033701.1:0-16482 GCA_036873815.1 Phacellophora camtschatica
CAACATCAGCCAGGTGGGCACATTTGAAACTTAAAAAATATTTTTAACTAAAGAAATTTGCAAATTAAATTTAGTTTCTTTTTGTCAGACCACACATAGGTAATAACAAGTATCAAATATTATTTGCCATTTAAACTGTCTTGTCTGTTCTTTATGTGTCCAAACCGACCTTCAATACAAAATCTTTGCCAGAAAACAAAGCAGCTTGACAAATAATTTTTGGTATTGGCCTTCGTGGGTGTGATTTCCAGACCAAATTCCAAATCAAAAGCCTTGATTTTCCTGACAGTTCAGTTCATTGATCAAACTTCTACAATTATTTGGCAAATGACTGTGAGAAAAATCTTGGTAAAAACATCTTGATTTGTTTACAATTACATAACAAAAGAAAAAGCGAAAGAATCAGCTGATTGTTCGTAATTTTTTTCAGCCTCGTTTTGATGCCTGCGCGCGAATAAAAAAAACATTTTTCCTTTATGTTCGCGAAGTCATAGAAATACTATTTGCAAATCTGAGCACACCAGATTTGTACTTACACATATTTTCGCAACGGTTATGATGACAACTGTTTTTCTTTCAAACTTACACGAACCTTACACATTTGGAATTCTAACACGTGGCCTTATTATTTGGTTTTTTGACGATATGAACTATGAGCTTATTCTTCTAACAATAATAACAAACTTATTCTGATTTGAAAAAAGTAGTGTCCGCCATGTTGGAGGAGAACTTAGCTGCGGTTGTTGTTGGATCAGGCCTAAAGTAAAGTCACAGAAGGAGAAAGAAGAATGGCGAATTTTCGTATGATCGTATGTTGTGGAAACGACAGTGGAAACGACATTTTCGTGTCCCAAAAGTCATTAAGCACAAAGGGGAACAGACTCAAACGCAGTCTGCAGAAAGACGTAGACTGTGTGTTGCTGCAAGCAGGGCTGACTTGACAGAACAAATTCTAGTAAACGATAGGGTCTGTGGGGAGCACTTTTAAAGTGGTATAGCAGCCATTAAAAACAGTCGTGATTGGGTACAAAGTCTGAACCTTGGCCATAAAAAATTGAAAAATCCCACTGGGAAATGTGAAAGAAACTCAGAACAAAAAGAAATATTTGGTCAAAGACAAAAACGAGAAGCTCAGCATGAACTACAAGAGACTTCAAGAGCAAAATATCTTAAGTTAGAAGAAGAATGACAGACGGCCAGAACACTGTTCCAGCATGATTTTATCCAAGAATAAGAGGAACTATGAGATTTTATTCTGACAATGCTGCAACATCTACACAGATGAATTTTATTATTTTTCAGAAACATAATCAACTCTACCATCCAAACCATTAGATCAGGATTATTTTTGTGGTGCTGATGACAAAATGACATTTCACACTTGGGCTGCATTCGTTTGAAGTTTTGAAAATAAAATTTGATCTTCTTTTGAGTAAATTTCAAGAGTTTATTGTGGTTTTGATGAAATTACATTTGAATGTATCACATCAACACCTAGCTTCCGCTTTAATGTATCAAGATCGGTTGTTTCAAGAGCTTTTAGTTCTTGGTTAACAACAATGGATATCAGGCTTTCGGCTCTATAAATTTGGCCAAGTCGTGAAGATCTTCAAGCAACAATGCCCAAATGCTTTTGGTTTGAAAACAAATGTGATTATAGATTGTTATCAAGTTATTATTGATCAACCCACTAATCTCTTGGCAAGAGCCCAGGCTTTTTAAAGGTACCAGCACCATAACACAGTTGAAGTTCTTAGTGGCATAACTCCACGAGGGGATTCTCATTTGTTAGTGAAGCTTAGGATGGAAGGGTATCAGAAAAATATTTAACAGAAAACTGTGGATTTTTAAACAACCTGCTACCAGGAGATCTAGACATTACTGATAGAGAGTACTATCAGGCACAAATCGATATCCCTGCTTTTACAGATCAATTGGATCCAAATAATGTTGAAAAAACACGAAATATTTCAAATGTGTGAATCAATATTGAACGTGTATGGAACTTTCCCCTTCAATATATCTGGGGCCACCTGTGAATTTCACATGCTCAACTAAGGAGAGGTTTAAGTAAAGTTTTGAATTTTCACCATTTCTCGAATTTTAAATAATTTGGAAATTAAATAACAATCAAAGAGTTATGGAAATTAAACAAATGACCCAAAACAAGTTTAGACACAAGTTTAAATTTAAAATTCAAATGAGTGACGTAAAAGCCTCGTGATGTAAAAGCCGCTCGCTACACAACCCTGGTCAGACCACAGCTAGAATGTGGATCAACAGTATGGGGCCCACACACATTAAAGAACATTAAAGCCCTTGAAATGGTCCAACGCAGAAGTGCTAGATTTGTGTGTAATAATTACCGTAGAGGTAGTAGCCCTAGTAAAATGATGTCAAGTCTGTGATGGGAAACACTGGCTGAGAGAAGGAGAAAAACCAAGGCTATGATGGTGTTCAAAATTAATAACAATCTTGTTGACATCCCAAAAACTCTGTTTAAACCAATAACTTCACATGGCCGTCGCAGTGATGCATGCATTAAAGTTCCATTTTTCAGAACAAATATATTTATGAATTCATTTGTCCCTAGTACAATAAGAATCTGGAATGGACTCGCTCCTCATTTCAGAAACTAAAAAACTATCGAATCTCTGAAAAGAGAGCTGAACAAAGAACAAATCATATAAACTTTTTGAAAAGGACCTTTTCTCTTCTTTCTATGGTTTATGTTATATATCCAGCTAACAGAGTTGCCTCCTTATTCACCTAGTAAATTTGGTACACACCATGTTTCCCTATACTCCACAGAATATCCGATCTTCACCAGAGTCTAAGTAAATATTGCACATGACGTACCTAGGAGGGTACCCTGCTTGCTTAACAAATTAAAAGTTATTTCAGCTAGCCACTAACACTCTGTACGAAATACCTATTGTAGGTAATGTACATTATTTGATAGATAGATAGAGTATTTGTCTGTTTTTATATTGTAACATTTTTGGGTCATTCTTGGGTCATGGAAAATTTGAAAACATTAGCTACAAAGTTTCATGTAAACTTTACTTTCACTAAAAGCTTGAATGTTATAGATAAATGATTGTTGGAAAAGGCTTTAGTATCCCAGCCTTCAAACTGTTCTATAAATGTGATCTCATCTCTGAAATATCATATTCAATTGTTTCCGGAGCTCCTTTGAAGACAAGTGATGTTGCATATGCTATGGAGAAAACACCACAGTCACTTCCATTATTTTGCTGCTGAACAGGAACCACTGAAAACCTTTGAAAATCATCTCTAAGTAGATTTTGCACTGCTCCTCAATATCTTCATTGATAACACTGTTGAGCAGACCTCCAACATGGCCGCCACCTCGTTTTCAAAACTGCAGTGACGTCACGCGCATATACACTATTGTATGTGATCAAATAACTTAAAAAAAAAACCGACGGAAACTCCTTCTGAGTTGCACGTGGTGAAAGGAAAAATTGCAGATGATAACAACTACTTGAGAATTGTTCTCTTTAACAACATCTCAAGGAGATACACATCAGTACAACAAGCTGGTACATAATTGCTTTATAATAGATAATACAACAGTCTTTATTGCTATGATACTGCTGACATAATGCGGGGCAATTCTAGAATTTCCCCATACAAATCTGAAAGCACACCATTTTATTTGGCGATTTGTTGGGAATCGTAGTCAGAAATAAAAACTAAAAGATTACTCAAGGGTTTACCACTACATAGTAAGAATTGAAGATCAAAAATTTTTAATGTAAGTCAAAAATTTGAAGCCCAATTTTATTCCCTACGCTGCTTCGTTGTTACGCTGCTCCAAAGTGAAATTATTTTATTAATTGAAGCATAATTTTTTTCTCCTACGCTGATTCGTTGTTACGCTGCTAAGTTGTTACGAGAAGTTGCCGTGCCCCCGATAATTAAATTTTGAAAATTTTTTAAACTCTCATCTCTTAGTGAAATACCCTTAGTTAAAGACCCCTAGTTAAAGACCCCTCCTTGTCAAAAACTTATGAAAATCTTATTAAGAATCTTGTCAAGCCCCAACTAGCTAATTAGTTTTTGAGAAGACCCTGAATGTTGTGTTTTTAAAGGTTTCCGTTTTCATTCTCATGAATCGCATCTAATCTCCATAATCTGCAAGCCTTAGCTCTTTTACTAGGCTACTGAAGACCTTTTTCTTCTCTTTCCTTTCACCTTGGTTTAGGCCAACATCTCCTTTTCTTGCGTTTCCTTTCGCTTGTTTCTATTTTGAGGCCACAGGTTATAAGCAAAAAATCTCTACAGGTTCTTCATCGTCGTTTTCCGTCTTTTTTCTTTTCTGGATTATTTTTGCGCCAAAAATGCATCCAAAATTTTTCACCAAATGCAAAAATATTTGTTTTTGAAGCGAGGATGTGTCAGTTTACTTTAAAGCCATATGATAACAAAAACATTTGAGTAGTGTTCAAATGGAAAAATTTGGATGGCCATTTCTAAAAATTCATCAGATATCTTGTCACATTCATTTTTGCGCAACAATACACGATCAAATTTTGTGATAAATATTTGTCGGCTTCTTAAAAAAGCGATCGCAGGATTCTGTTCTGACCCTCAATCAAAATAAGCAATAAAATAAACTTACAAGAAACATTTAGACCTCATACAGAATGATTGTGCAGCAAGCTAACAACCACAACTAAAGCATACCATGGAAAAATTACGGAAAAATTATCTTGTATGCCGGCCTTAAAGGTTATGCAAAAAGTAACACAGCCAAAATTAAAAATTATGAACCCTTGAACATAATGTTAAAATCTTTAAATTGATGATCTAATTGTTTTTTCTGCAACAAAAGAAAAACATTAACATTTCGCGGCACTATTGGAGCGGGGCATAGACCGTTCTATGTTGCTGAAGTCAATTTTATTGCACGCCCAATTTTGGATTTTTTTGTTAAAGTTATTTTCAAAATCAATTTAAATGTCTTAGTTCATATCTGTTCATTGAGATTTTTCCGATCGCGAAAAACTTGGAAGATGAAGACATCGACTCTTTTGTTTTTCACGATATGAAAAAATTTCAATAAACAGATATGACATTTAACGTGCAATTTCATTTTATTTCAAAAACCCAAGACGGTATTTGTACCGCTAGAGCAATGCAGAGAGGTGCCACTATTATTCAATCTGGTAAGGAAAAACAATAAGATCAACCATTAAAAGTTTTGAAGGCTATGCTGAGCACTTGTTTGTGTGATTATCTGTTGAAACATATATTATATTGCATCCAAAATTCTCCTTTCCTTTGAAACTGGACAGGTTCGGAGACCTGGCGAAATACACTATCATTCTTAAAAACAAAATCACCTGCTTAAGTTCCATCAGTACATTTCGGCTGAGTTCAACCGTCTTCTTATCAATTTTTTTCACAGCTACAAAAGTACCTTTGTATACTGCCACTGTCGTAAACTTTTCACGAGGTCCTTTATCAATCATGCTCCAGTTATAGCTTGTCTACGATAAAAACGTGCAGAATTACGGCTTTCATAAAATCGTAATATGCCTGGGAATGTTACAAGGCCAGTTTAAGTGAAGTGGCAAGTCCCGGCCAAACGACTAGACATTTCACTAGATTTTTTACTATACAATCAGCCAAGTCTTGTGATGAATAGCAAAAGTTATGTGGTGTATAGAAGGAGTGGCCAAATGACTAGACTTTTCACTCGACTTTTCGCTCGAATGTTTGCATTATTTGAGTCTCGATTTCGATCTATTGTCCATTAATTTCCCTTTTCCCAAAAGGCGTCTGTGTCGTCACTCGAAAACTTAATCTTTTTCCGAGTTTTAGTCTTTACCTCCACAAGCTTTCTTTTTGTCTTTTTTATCCATGCTAAAATATTCTGGATGCTATTCAGTTCCTGGCTATAATTTCTGATAAATATATTTATTTTAAGAGAAGTACAAAAACTTGTTCTGTGAGTTGGCGGGAAAAACAACGATCAAAGCGCTGATGCGCATGCTCACGCTATACATTTGTAGAGCACCAGGCCAAACGATAAGACTTCACTCAACAACACCTCTGAACAATAAACATTTAATCTTTACTCTCGATTATTTTGATCAAAATCAAACTTCACTATACATCACTATACATGACTAAACACGCTATGCATTTGTACAGTAGGTGGCCAAACGATTAGACTTTTTACTAGATTTTCTGTATAGTAGAAAGTATAGTGAAAAGTCTAGTCGTTTGGGCGGGGCTTCATATTCTCATACCATGTTAATATGTCGATTTTAACTTAGACTTTGGTTCAATTCACAGCAAAATCTGCCAAAAAAAATTGTCAACAAGAAATAGTACCAAAAACCAAACTGCAAGTTAGAATCTGCGCATTAACATGATATAAAAATATAACTAGTTCATTTAATAATTTTCTGGGACTTTTAAACACAAAGATAAGAGGTTTCTGAGAAACCTGGTAGTGAGTCTACTTTTTAAGATAAAGCCAATCCCATTTGAATAGGATTTAAATCAAAATAAAAAAATCGATCCCAAATGTATATTTTCGAAATGATTTTCCATATTAAACTTAAAAAAAACTTAAAAGGTTGTTTCAATTAAAAATGAGCTATAGAGTTTTCTTAAGAATTTTTCAGTGAAGTGTCAATTTGAAAAAATCGTCAAAGTTAACAGCTGAACAGCGTTAAAAAAAATTTCAAACATTCAAAGATACTCACGATGCTACCAAGAGAAGAGCACGAGGGTGCTCTTCCATTGTATACGAACAGGTCAGAAGGAATAATTTTCCACAATTGACTGGTCAATTCACGTTCAAGACGGTACTGCCTAAAAAGTAATTTTAATTCTTAAAAAAATTTTAAGTAAGGTTAAACGCATTTGGTGATAATTGTTGAATTATGACAGAAAATAGTTATTTGCATAAGGGAGTTTATAGTTATATATTTAAAATTTCCTATCGAAACTTAAAAAGGGTATGGCCAGACAGGCCAGAAAAAAATTTAAATTTTTGTGGTAATTCATTAAATTGTTTGTCCATATATTAACTTTCGCTGATTTTTCAAGCATATTTTCAGTCAAAACATGTTTTTATAGTCAAAACAAAACTTGCACGTATAACTTTGTTTTCCTGTATTGCAAAATCATCAATTTGTGCTAAAGTCTTTGACAGGATTTGGCACGTAGGCCTCCTGTTCAAATTGCGTAACTTCCTCCCCTTCATACAAAATTTCCTCTCAAATCACCAACCACAAACCCTCCTAAACAGGAGATATTCTAAGTGGGGCGAAATAACAGCAGGTGTTCCTCAGGGTTCCATCATTTGTCACATCTTTTTCCAAGTCTATGTTAATGATTTAACATATAACTTGCGAAGTAGTTTGCTGATGAGACATTTAATACGATTAAGTGTTGGACATATCAGTGTAAAATGCCTCATCCTACAAAACAGGCTACGAGGCAACTTTTTCCAAAAAAAATCAGATAGATCGCCATCCTATTTTCTTCAATGATATTTCTGTATTAAAGGTGCCCGAGCGGAAACATCTCGGCATTATTCTTGACTCGAAACTTTCTTTCACGACCCATATAAATAAAGCAATAACCGAATCAATAAAGGAAATAGAGATGATTCTATTCAAATACATTACAAGACAAGTTCTCAATGATTAAAAACTTCATCTACGACCTCAACTTGATTATGGAGACGGTATTTACAACGTCCCTCATATTATGTAAGATTTTGGCTGTGAACATACAATAACAGATAAACTGCAAAAATGCTAAAGCTCCAATACTTCGCAGCACTCGCAGTTTCTGGTGCCTGGAAAGTAACATCTCAAGTAAAGATTTATAATGAATTGGGATGGAAGGTCCAGTAGGTGGGCAAAGTGTCTTGTTCTATATTACAAGATTATTAATTACTTAACACCAAACAATTCTATGCAAACTAACCTATAGACTAAGGAAACACAATCCGATCGGATAGATAAATGCAAAAACGGAGAGCTAAAAATTGGGTTTCTATCTCCACTATTTGGTTCAATGGGATAAACTCATTCGTAAAATCAAATTATAGTCTTGCGTAAGCATCTTTAAAAAAAGATTATTGTCAATTATCCGACCAGCGTCTAAATCAATCTATGGTAATAATCACCATCAAATCTTAACACAATTTCGTGTTGGCCTAAGCAAACTGAACCTCCACTTATAACTTCCAATAACTGTTAATGCGTTTTGCCCCATAAATGAAGGTGTTGAGAATACGGACCACTTCTTTCTGCATTGCCATGCTAATGTTGTTAAAAGACGGATTTTTCTGGGCAACATGATCATAACCAAATTTCTCCAAAAATTGACCATTTGCATCATTTCAATAAAAAGACTGGGTTCTGAATGATGGCTAGAATGCTTGGGATATACGTTTCAATAATATGTTTCACGATTCCTAGTCATTTTCATTATTTTCTGCTTCTGCTTTATTACTGGATTTTCAAATAAGGACGTTGATATAGTGGTTATTAAAACTTTTCGGACCTGATTTATTAGGCCTGATCATATGAAAAAAAAGTCCCATCTAGCCGGGACGTTTGCCGAGATCCTGATCTTGGGGTCAAACCCTTCTGAAAAACAAGTTGCAATTACATGAGGAAAATGTCCCGTCCCGGCTAGACGGGACACATTTCACAGGCGAGATCCTGCCTTTGATCAAACGGGATCCCGTTTAGACGGGATGTTTTTCTCAAATAATCGAATCATCCCGGCTGGACGGGGACGAATTCCGGGATAGTTTTGGCCATAATGCGCATGCGTACGAAATAAAACATGACAGTTGCTTTCAAGATGGCTTCCACTTCAAGCACATCAAGCCAACTTGTTGAGTCCGTAAAAGAAAATGAGAAAAAAGAGAGAAAAAAGGCATTTAGATGGACACCAACAATGATTGGTTATCTGTTTAGCTGCTTAAGAAATTATCGCACAGCCATAGAATTTAAAGGAAAAGATTTTGATGGAGATAGGCCAGCTCAAATGTTTGGCGCTGAAATGTTTGGCCCCGAACCATCTTCCATAACTTCACCCTCTGAGTTTGACAGTTTAACAGAGGAGAAAAACAAAGAAGAAAAACAAAGAATGAAACTACGGGAATCAAGTATCAAGCAAGGTTACAATCGGATTCTGGAAAAGATAAAAAATATCAGACAACGATTTTCAAATGCTGTTGTTTAGGGTTCAAGAAGTGGGAGTGGTAAAATTGTCATGGAGCATTATACCGTTTGAAAGTCATTAATGGGGGATCTCCATCTGCTGTCAGTTTGGAATCTGGCGTTGAAACTGATGAGGTAAATTCCAAGGACAGTTACCAAGGTTCAGATATGTTTGAAAATCAACATGGCACAGAACCAGCACTGGAAGACATAGATAATATGCCATTGCAATGTGATAATGAGTCAAGCTCCTCATCTTTTCTGCCTCTTCTGATGAATCTACTCCACAAACCAAGGGAAGTATGCCAAATAGAAGAAAAATCAGAACACCAACACCAAAGCTGGTAGACAACAAACGAAAACACCTAGAAAAGAAGTTATCAGCATCTCGAAGAGTTCTATTCAGGCACTGGCTAAATGTCATTTACCACAGCCTGGGTTTCGTCCACATCAAGAAATAATGGGTGATATGTTTCAGCAGAGGCCGATGATGGACTTTTTTGACCCAACACAAGTACATAACCCTGGTGGTCCAGTTTACAAAGATGGTAACTTTATGGTTGCACGTGGGAACACGACAGGCAGTGGTGAAAGTTACACATATGAACAACTCTGATAAAGTTAATACCATCTTGAACAGAAACTATAAAAAAAAAAACAATTGTGTGCTCATAAGTGATCTGGTAAACAGTATCTCATGTAATCATAAAAACAGTTTTGTGTTCATAAAAATAGTTTTGTGTTCATAAGTGATCTGGTGAATAGTATCTCATGTAATTGGTTATTACTTCTCGTCTTACAGTATTGCAAGAATAGACTGAATCAGTTTCATTATCTCTTGAGTCATCCATTTCATGAATCTCATGCATGTGTGCCCTGAGAACATCTGGTTCAACAGTGGGATCATACATCTCACAAAAATTGTGAAGCACAAAGCATGCATAAACAATGTGAGTCAGTTTGATGTCAATAGGTTTTGTTAGGATTGACCACCGTGCTTTAAGGCGAACAAAGGCGCATTCAACCTGATTTCTTGCTGATCGCAACATGTTGTTAAATATTACTTCATGCAACTCTTTCTTCTTTCATGCAATATGGTGTGAGTGGTTAGGCAGGGTCACCAATAAGATAGTTTGGAACCTTTGATCGGCCAGGAAGCAGCGTATGATAGGTAATAGGGATTCTATTGGAGGACATGTTCTTGCATACTTTTAAATTTGCAAATATTTTTGCATCATGCAAGGATCCAGGCCACCGACAGTCCACATCCTTAAATATTCCTCTGTAATCACAAACAGCTTGAACTGATAAAGAGAAAAAATGTTTGTAATTGAAGAAAGCTTGCGAAGCTTGCGAAGCTTGTGATGGACGAATAATTGGGATATGTATTCCATCAATTGTTCCCAATGCCTGGGGCATCCCAATTTTCGTTTCCATGCATGTTGCTTTTTGTTTTACCTCATCTTCAGTTTTGGACATATGAAGGAAGTGAGGGCCAATTTTTCTGGTTATAGCATCACATACGTCAACAACAATTTTTGAAACAGTAGTCTGATTTATTCCAAAGGTATTAGCTGTCATCCACATAGAGCCAGTGTCTTTTAGATAATATAAACAGACAGCTAACTTTTCGTCAGCATCCAGCTGCCTGTGATTGGGTGAAGTATCATCAGGGGAAATATAGGGCCTAAGCATGTCTACTAGCTCATAGAACTTCTCTTTAGTTAGACGAAAGCTTTTTCCCCACTTTTCTTCCCCGTGCTTCTCGTTGAGTAAATTGTGCCAGAACTTATAATTACCATCATGTTTGTACCAAATCGATCTAGGCCTACGTTGCAGACGTTTCAGTCTCTTCATTCCCAATTTGCGTACGAAGTGATTCTTCTTCCGTAAGGAAATGGCCAAAATTGCCTCAATAATTCTTCTCTGATGTGTAAAGTCTGTCTTCACAATTTGTTGATTTGTTGTCAATAACATTGTCAAAGGTATTAAAATGAAATATTGTGCAACAACTGTGTTCAGATGAAGTTTTTTTAGCATGTTGGGCGCCATTTTGATATTTGCAATTTAAATTTTGGCGCCAAAACGCAAATTGCCAAAAGCCTTGCTGGGACGTTTTTTCTCGTGCAATCGCAAATTGATTTTCACAAGGGCTTTGACCGCAAGTGCAGGATCACGGCAATTGTCCTGTTCCGTCTTGCCGGGTCGTTTTTCTCATATAATCGCAAAGACAAAATTTTAGAGAAGACTGACCTCAAGATCAGGATCTCGGCTAGACGGGACGTTTTTTCTTATAAACTCAGGCCCTAAGGTGAGATTATACTTCTTATGATTTTTCCATCCTTCGCTAAAGTGATATAATTGCTATCAGATAAACCTCGTTTATTAGGTATGGATGTGAATTTTAATCAATAATCAGAGCGTCAGGTTAGATATGAAATGTTCCGCCAAGCAATGAAAACTTTGCAAAGGAGCGCCTGCACCAGCCAAAACGTTTAAACTGCTCGCCACATATCGTTGCATTTCATTTTTATCCACATGAATTGACTACTTATTGAGAGAATCATTAATAGTATATGAATTGCATATATTTAAAATAATAACAATTTTTATATTACTGTTTAGTGTTTTGAAACTGGTTTTTTATGTTTTACTTTTTGTCGGAAAGTGTATTGACATAAAAATGGGCGAACATAAAGAAAACAAATTATCTGCTCGAAAAAAACTATGGAAATATCGCAAACAATCTTAATATGAGTTGGCTTTGTTATCTAAAAGCAGCAATTTCAATGTTGTCGGAGGGACTGTAGCAGGGCAAAGAAATAAGAGAAAGTCAGAAGATAAATTATTAATAATTTATACGTACCGATACATGATAACTGGAATTATGAGAAGAACAATGCCAACAACAGACAATGCGACAGCAATGGCCATGAAAAGATGATCTATAAATAAAAAGTCATTGTCTTATTTTTTTGAAAAATACTGCAAAGAGAAGCATTGAGTGAAAAACGTTAAGGCTGCAGCTGAATATTTTATGCACGGATCTTGTTAAAACTGAACAAATTAAACGAAATATAGCATCTATTTTGCCTCTGATTCATGAACGCAAACAGTGGTCTGTATCAGCGCTATCAAAATCCCTCGTAGTAAAGATAGTAAAGGTCATGCTGGTCCTGCCGGGCATGACCAAAGATTTTCAAAAACAAGAATTTTCAAAATTGCAAAACTTAATTTATTTTCCATAAAAGTGAATCCCCGATGTTGATTATTCTTCAAAAACTGATTATGCTCCCATGCCCGCTCCTGCCACCAGTCCATTGAAATTTGGAGAACATAGGGTTTCCGCCTTGTTGTGAAGTTCCTGCTCATAATTCTGTCATATCATTTTACACCATTAACTTCCATTGTGAACACCAAGTCATATCCGAGAACTATGGCATGACCAGCACCCTGTGTTTGTCGATAACTATGCCCGATAACTATGCCCGATAAAAATGCCCGATAAAAATGACCGATAAAAATGCCCTATAACTATGGCACTGATCTCTTGGCTAAGCTTTAAAATTTTAAAGAAAAGCTGTTTTTTTTACAGACTTCATGTGATTTTTTAGTCTAGACAATTATTTATTAAGACAATGAAAGTATGTAGTTTTCATAAAATTCTTATTTCAAACCCTTAATTTGTACATTCAAATTTAAATGTTTCAAATCCAGTCAAAATACACTGAATTATGAGGCATTGGAGGGTTACAAATTTATCAGTTCAGTTCAGTCCATTTAAATTTTACATTCGTCAACGTATAAGTTAGACTTGCCGCAAGTATATTTCTTTCTTAATCCGAGAAAAAGAACTGAATAACTTCAGATAAACAAACGAGAAAAGAACTTGATTTTATCTTTTTCGTCCTCCTCAATTTTTTCTTCCCAATTTCCTCCGTTTATTGTTGGATTAAAAAGACATTATCAGTTCTCAATTTTATACAAAAAAAATTGACATGAGGCAAGTCTACGTACAATTTTAACTCATTCATATAAATACAACATACACAAATTAAAGAATGTTAGAACAATAATCCATACAATAACGACATACAAGATCGATAAACCGAAATACAACAGCAACCACACTTCATTGTAGCTCAAAATCAAAACAAACACAAACATGCACCAGCAGCAACAACAACAACAACAACAATAACAACAATAACAACAACAAAGAAAGAGGAAGCAACCACAGACGAAGTCATTTTATACATTCGAAGCAACGACATTGCAAGAAGGATCGCTCATCAGGAAATAATTTAGAATGTCAATGCTGTCAAGAATTTGGAAGAAATCAATCTCATGACACCTCTAAAAGCAGAAATGTTGTGAAAACTAATAATAAATTTAATTAATGAAATAAAAACAAAACTATATCGTTGTGCCTTCTTTTCTTGAGTCAAAATGATACATTTGAAAGAATTCACTATCATGTAAAGATATGAAGCAAATAATGTGAAGTCTGATTCGTTGAAAATTCCCGTTTTCCTCTTCAAACCATTTAGTTCCTGAATATAACGCAAATTGAATAGGAAAATGCTTCAGGGGTTAGTAACGCGAAATTGGTGCAAAGTTTGCAAAAACAATTTCAAAAACACTGTCTACGCTTCAAAATCCTTGATATTTAACAAAGTCAATTTTATCCCGGAATTTTCCTTGCAGTAGGTGGGGAAAAAATAAGAGACAAACGGGTGCTGTGTAATAAAAAAGCAGGGGCTGGATACTCAAGAAGGAAGCTCACAATTGAAAAGATTAGGAAGAATCTAAAATTTTTCAAAAAGATACAAAACATGTACACAGGTTCGTCTTTCATTGCGTATGAAACGGAACTCGGTAGCTGAACATTCTGCACAAGAAAAAATATAAACATAATCACTTTCAGTCTTTGGGCATCAAGAAGATTTTCCTTACAATTATGAGACTAAATTGACAGTGATTAAATTGACAAAAAGGTAAATTGAAGCTGCGATGGTAGTTTGCAAATGACATCCAAAAACACTGAAACGAATTCCGATGAACAATTTGCAAACGAAGTATTGATTCATATAAAATTCACATAAAAATCTTAGCATCACACAAAATAAAGATTTTTAAACACAAAAAGCAAAAATGCAAATTGAGACAAGAATAAGATGGCAATAAACAATGCATGCGAAATCAAGATGACAAATGCATACAAAATCAAGAAATCCATCACATAACTATTGACAAGGCCAGAAATACAAAAACAATAGCAGACTAGAAACAGAAGAAACAAGTATTAGTTAGTATAATCTTTTACTTGGGAACCAAGGACAAGGTTTCAATCAAATTAGTATAATCTTTTACTTGGGGAACCAAGGACAAGGTTTCAGGATTATTTCAAGAATCCAAATTAGTATAATCTTTTACTTGGGGAACCAAGGACAAGGTTTCAGGATTATCTCAAGAATCCAAATTAGTATAATCTTTTCTTAGTATCTGCACTATGATAAAAAATAAAGCAGCATGGAAAAAAACATATTGCAGTTTGCAAAATACTCCATACAGTTCACAATTTGCTGTTGATTAGAAAATTATGATATTATGGTTTATCTCTAAATTGGTTAAAATCATATTTAAACAATCGAAAACAATGGGCACAAGTTGAACGATCGAAAACAATGGGTCAGTAAAATCAGACGTAGGAACATCTTTACGTGTGGTTCGAAAGGAATTGCGTTGGGTTTACTGTTATTTCTTTTATATATTATACAGTCTTTCATTCCCAAAAAGATGCAAATAAACTTGAAGAAGACTTGAATAACGAACTTCGAATCATATCCCACTGGTTAAAAGCAAATATTTTCAGCTTAAATAAAAAAAATGTTGTTCTCTTGAATCTAAAAAAAAAATCAACTTGGCGTAAAGGCCAATTATATATTGACTTGAAGACAATGTACCAGCAAATAATTATTTAATGAAAAACAGCTCATATCAGGAAACTTCGTATCTTACTTACAAATACTTGATTCTTTTATCTCTACTTTTATTTACTGTGAAATAAATGTATATCGATTATGTTAGTGAAAGCGTGTTACTCAAAGAATTATGTCGTTTTGGAGAGGGGGATTTGGTCGTGACATCTTAAAAAGATTAATTACATGCAATCAAAATTATATACAATCAAAAATAACCATTTGTTGTCAGAATGGCTGGACTAGGCCTTTTGGCTATGGCTAGGATTTAAAGGCTTTACTATAATTCTTGGGCCTCGCTTTCTCTAATAATATTACTCTGATATGTTCAAGACACTTAAAAGATACTAAATATTGGCGAGTCATCCACTACAGATTATGGTACATTGGATGGGATAAATGTAAGACAACTGTCAGTGAGTGCCAGCATGTGTAGCCGTTTATCACCAAATGAAGACAGAATTAACAAAAATGTTGGAAGATGTGCATCTGCTTGCCTCCAATAGATTAACAACAAAAAAGATAAGCATATAAAAGTGATCTCATTACAAAAGCTTGAGATTATTTTTTAAATTATCAAAGAAAAAAATAAAAAGAGCAACAAGTTATCAAGAAAACCAAGCAAATCGTAAAATCTGCCTTCAAAAATAATAGTAGAAAAGATTGCCATTATTTTCAAGTGCATGATGAAATAGTACATTGCATGAGATGCTGGCTTCAACAATTTACTGCAATTTCTAAATAATAACAAGAAATTGGTCATCGAAACATATACATGTTTTACTTTTAAAATATAACAAAATCAACAATGTGATCTAGATTTATCAGGCACAACTATTTGTAAATACATTATTTAAGCAGGGATAGGATTTAATGACAACATTAATCTTTTTGTGTCTGTGATCTGTAAAAGTAATTATCTGTGATCTGTAAAATTAAGCATGTCCTTGCAGACAACAATGTATATAAAGAAAATCTAATTTTTACATTACGTCTCTGTTGAGAACAGTGTTCCAGCAATCTGATCTGCTCTTTTTTTTTGCATCTCATTCTTTGTTGTATATAAATAATAAGTGTATCTTTAAAATGTTTTTTTTATATATTGTTTTAAAACAAATTTTAAAAACTACAAAATAGATACATTTCTATGTACCAGCCACAGCAAAGAAGGACACTTGGTCGTCGGGTCCCCAATATGGCTGGCACTTACAATTCAACTATACAAGATATAAAAACAAAACAAAACTAACAAAAATAGACATAAAGGGAGG
>JAYJMH010033712.1:0-16481 GCA_036873815.1 Phacellophora camtschatica
GAATCTTTGAACAATATTTTCAATCACATCTGCTTAATCAAAGCTTTCTTCTCATTCTGAAGTTGTGCTAAACGTTCCTAAAACATAGCCAAAACAAATCACACACACGCTTTATGAGGTTACCTGGAAAGCACATGTGAATCTTTGAACAATATTTTCAATCACATCTGCTTAATCAAAGCTTTCTTCTCATTCTGAAGTTGTGCTAAACGTTCATAAATATAGTATAACCAATGCAAATCTGACTCTTTATGAAATTGCCTGGAAAGCACATGTGAACCTTTGAACAATATTTTGATCACATCTCAAAGTTCCTTTTGAACTTGTGTTAAGCATTAAAAAAAATTCAAGCTTGATTTAAGTTCAATCATGTTTGTCTGAAGACATTTTTCAAAATTTTGCGAAGAAAGAATGACTCACAAAGGTTTTATTCGTTTATCCCAAAGCATGTTTTTCATGGTGTCTGTGTGAGAAAGAAAACGTTCTTAGGTTATAACTTCATCAAAAATTCTAGAGCCCATACTCCTGAAGTGCGCGGACGTTAACAACACTGTCAACCAAGCAATGGTGTCTTGTAACCCATGGCAATACAAATGTAAAAGCTGTTTTGATTGCTGACAGATGTGTCCGAAAATGGGAAAAGGCGTTTTTCGGTGGTTTTCACCACACCGCTGTGAAAATGAGAAGAATTTTTGATGGAACATACTTTGAGTCTTGCTTCAGTCTGTATCATGGCAACGGGATAGAAAAATGTGGAACGGTCGACAAACTCACACGATATCACGACTGACACGTGACTTATCTTATCCAATGAGGTCATTAACCTTGGGCTGATGTTTCTTCTTAGTTTTCCTACTGCTCTGTTCATGGGCTTGAGTTTCTTATAAAGTTGATTTTCTGAGGCATGACTTTTCTGTTGTATTACGTGCTTTAGGAATAACATTTAATTTACGATTTATTTCATTCTTCTTCGATTTTTCTCGCTGTATTTGTCCTACACTTAGTGTTTTGATTTTTGTCACAGGGAAACAATAGGAGAAGAGAGAGAAAACCAAAATGGCGTTCAATTCTTTTATGTTTTCGAAGCATATTTGTTGCCTATGTGTAGCATATCATTTGTTCATTTGTTCATTTGCACATTAATAAGAGGTCACCCAAACATTATATTTATAGCTTTTTTAAAACAATTTCATACTATGAATAGACTTGCCCCAAGTCTATTTCGTGCCAAATCACAAATTTTTATTTCCTACTCAATATATCGAGGCAATGCCATATCGAGGGAATGCTATGAAAGTGCCCTCGATATTCGATATGGTGTTCCGGTTCCCTCGATATACAGATGATCTACAGAGATTATAAAAGGCATTCTTTTTAGGGTCGTTTGTAGTAGCTTATGTGTAGACGCAATTTCTTCGTAAAATTAATATTTATAGACAATGTGTAGCATGTCGTTTGTTCATAAAATGAATGAAATTGTTTTTGAGAAAGCTATAATTAAAATGTTGGGGTGAACCTTTATGTAGTAGTTAGAAGTCAGGTCCCTGCTTTAACCCTTTAGCCGAAGCTAACTTTAGCAACGGATCATGGGCATTAAGAAACGAACATGAGCTGTTCCAGTGTCCCACACATACACATCACGGGTACATGGACACAGGGAAGAATAAAAACTCACGTTTGTTAATGACCATGAACGGATATGGTAAATAAACGAAACTTCATGTCACTTCTTAGTGCATGGCTGGTTTAAATACACATCACGGGTACATGGACACAGGGAAGAATTAAAACTCACGTTTGTTAATGCCCATGAACGGATATGGTAAATACACGAAACTTCATGTCACTTCTTAGTGCATGGCTGGTTTAACTTCTGAATGCAAAAGTTTGTGGTAGGACCATTCAGTCTGTTTCTTATCTTACATTAAGAGTTTTTTCGAATTAGATTAGTTTCCAGATTTATGGAAAGTAGAATGTGTAATTTCAAAGTAAATAAGACGACGAATGTAGGTTTATAAACATCAAAGTTTCAAAATGAATTTGGCCATATTCAAAAGGTTTGCGACATAATTTTTGTCAGAAACCCGACCACAATGTTTTTTAAGTTGGAGTCTCGCTTATCACCAAATCCATAGTTGTTTGTATGTAATTGGACGTAGATCTGAAGTCTATTCGAGCACCAGCCACAGCGCTCTAAAACGAGTCGTCTGGGCCTATTCAAAACTAAAAGGCCTATTCATCATCCGGCGAACACGTTTTAATAAATGAGCTTTTCCGGTGATAAGAAATCACTTTCCAATGTGAATTGTGTTTAGTTATTTTCAAGTCGAGGTGTGGTTAGGAATAATACGGCAGGATATCAAGGGTCGCTGCTAAGCTACTCTTTTCTCTGTGAATTATAGTGCACGAATCAGAGCAAGGACTATTATGTCGGATGTGTGATATTTTGGTCGCAATGGACAGAACGTAGCTACTTCTAATGGAGACTTATTTATTTATCAACGTTTTCCAAGTTTAAAATCGTCAGTTTTTGTGTCATTGGGCTTCAAGATGTTGGCATTCAGAGAATCTAAGAAGTCTAGTTCTGTGTTGTATGCTGAAAAACTTTATAAGAGAAGCTCATTTTATCGAAGTTGGAGCAATTCTCGAAGCGCAGCTCGAACAAGTCAATCAAGTACAGGGTCATGCGTTGAAGAAGAGGTTACTATTTAATGTTTATTGTTTTCTGAGATTTTTTATATATCAGCCTATCTTGTCAACAAATTTCTAAAAGAGGCTTTGTCATCGTTTTCTTCCTTCTACATTACAACAAATACAAAATCATATAAAATAAAATTTGAATCATTAATAAAATAATTAAAAATCTAACGGATTTTTAATTTATTCTTGTTATTTGTTACAAGTTTTTTATGAGAAAAGCCAGGCTGGCATCTTGGAAATTACTTATGTTAAGTACCAAACATATTATGCAGTCGTTTTGAGCACGTTTTGAGAAGAATGGGGTACCTAATTTGCAAGTTTGCAAAGATCAGTGTAGAAATATGAACAAATCCAGGCTGAAATCGAAGTTAGCTGTTCTTATTAAAAAACGTCAATTTATTTTTGTAGATTTTAGTTTTGTTACACTTGTTGCAGTTTTGGTCAGAATTTTGTTGCTTGTTTTGAAAAATATTTCAATATTAGAGTAACGCCAGAGCGTAGAGCGTATGACAAATATTTTTCAAATATCAATGGTCAATAGGCTGCTTTTGCCCTACAGCATAGAAAGTTTTGAGTTCTCATTTTAGGAAAAATTAATTCATCTTTCTTGCAAATCGTTCAGAATTCTGTTTGAGTACGAGTTGTGTGAAATAATAAGGAAATTCATTTAAGGAGCTTTTAAAACTTAGAAACTTTGAAAGCTTAGAAACTTAAGAAGCCTAGAAAAGTTTCTATACTGAAGTCTATTTTTTGGAAGCCTTTTAGAATCAAGATTTATGCAGGATTAAAACAAAATTATTTAATAAAATATTTTTACTAAATTTATCAGTATTTGTGAGTTACTTTGAAAGTGCAATTTTTGCACTAGAAATGACAACGATTTTACGTAAAGAAGGAATTAAAAAAATCAAAATTAGCCTAGAGCTAAGAATCAAAGAACCAGAACAAAAGTCTCTTCAAAGATTGAGTTTTTAGTTTTATTTAGCTCCATTGGTTACTTTATTTCATTATGTGACTTTCATTTTTCTCTCTCCTACTTTTCAGTCTCTTTGTGTTCCATTTTCTCGCCACATCAAAACAAGCTACATTTCATTGTTCTATTGGCTGTTCCATTAATCATTCCATCTTTCGATTCATCATTCGATTGGGTTCGATTCCATGTTTTCTGCTTTCATGTCAGGCTTATCTTCAAAATACCTGTTTTTTGCTCGTTACTTGCTACCTGTTAAACTTTTGTAGTTACTTTTTTCTGAGATTATTTAGTGAATTCTGTAGGTTCTTGTTAACTTGCAGTTTTTTGCCTATGATATTCAGTGGGTGGAACATGAGTTCAAATCTCCATTCTCCTTTCAAAATTTCGTAATTCTCCCTCCCTTCAGCCTTCTGCCTTCTCCCTTCAATTTTGTCTCTTTCCCCCCTTGCGAAATTGCGAGATTTCTCCCTTCCTTTGTACAATTCTAGGCCTTTCCCCCTTCTCCCTTCGTCCTGCCACCCCCTCGTTATTGGTATCGTTATTTATTTTACTTGTATTAGACTAGCTGCAATTCGTTTCACGAGCAACGACGCTCCTAATTTGTGTAACAAGTCATTGAAGAATAAAAATTAATGAATTAAAAGTATAGCAAGGTCGTGTATTAAAACTGTCTGGGCTGTTTACACGGGGTGAAATATCACCAAAGCATGCACTTCCTTGACCTTTCTTTGCTAATTCCACATCACTTGCGTTTGCATGTAGACTTGTAATACAAGAGCACAAATTCTGGACTTGGAAATCCCAAATTTTTGGAATACATTTAAACGAGACTTTAATAAATGATGTTTCTTCGAATTAACTTAAAATTCCACGAATTAGGGCAATTTTAATTGTAAGTTTTGGACAAGTAAACGTAGTCACAGATGACTCGATGCTATCCCAGACCCTAAGTTTGCCCTTCGGACATTGTGTTTTGTGCACAATTTGAGATTTAAAGTCGCACGAATTTTGAGCTGAAGCGCTGCAAACGGAGATAGTTTTTTGGGTAACGGGTAACCTAGGATCAGCAACATGGAATCGGGACATGGAATCAAGGATTTAAAGGAAAAGGAATAAAATTAATAATTTTGCAAGGCCTCTGGCATTTGTCTAATGTTGAGTATCAACCTTGATTCTGTTACTTCGAATTTTTAAATTCGTTTTTTCTGCACAGAGCTAGATTAAATGCTTCCACAAAATGGGAGCAGCTTTAAGACATGCTTTGAAAAATGCTCAGTCGAACCATTGGGGCAAGCGAAACCACAAAACAAACACCGAAAGTTTCCCACGGTGAAAAGATAATATTTTATCGTTCACATTTTTTTAAAGTGAATACGCATGCAACTATTTATCAACTGCAAGCTGTGTTTACCCGTAGCACGTGCTCTTCGTTATTGAAAAATATTGTGACCATATATTGGAAGGTTTTGCGAAGGTTTTGATTAAGAGTTTTGAGATTCAAGTCAAGGTTGCTATCAGCATAAGTTTGTGATGCTGTGCTAAAACACTCCGCCCTTTCTTTTTTTAAAGTTTTAATTTTTGAAAAGTTTGATAAATTTCCACAATGGTAGCCCTATCTAGAATAAATGCATTATCGTACATGTTTGATAGCAAATATTTTGTTGCAGGTTAGGCAGGTAGCATTTATCACGTGACTAAATATCGTTCAATCACTCGTAACTTCGCTTTCATTGAGTTTAAAATTGTGTGTAAGGACAATTTATTTAAGTATTTTTCACATGACTATATGTTGTACATCATTAAACATGACTACACACATAACTTGGCTTTCTTTGAGTTTTTAAAAGTGCACTATCAGTATTCATTAAACTTGCTCCAGGTATATTTCGTTTCGTTAATCAGTAGAAAAGTTAAATAAAGTAAAAGATGTGTCACTGCGGAGGAAAATACCATGTGGAGGAGAAGATTAGAAAATAAGAACGAAATAGACTTGTACACTTTGGCTGAGATCTTATTTTCGTTCTTATTTTCCTGAGGTCTACTCCTCCGCAGGGTATTTTCCTCCGTAGTGACACATCTTTTATTTAACTTTTTTACTGATTAGCAAAACGAAATAGACTTGGAGCAAATCTAGTATTCATTGACCCTGTGCAAAAAGAGTGTAATTCAGCATTTTTTGTCATATCCTGGAACCTAATGTGAGCTATTTAGTTTCTGCTACTTTTGACATGGCCTCGTCTTTCATTGTACTTTTAAATGTCTGCAGGAGTTTGTTGACACTGTGCATTAGCAATGGTTGTCTATATTTAACATAAAAAACTTTTTATAAAGACTTGGTATTAATTTTTTGTTCTACAAACAATTTGCTCGATATTAACATAAATCTAATTCTGTTTTCAGACTCTACTTGCTAAAGCATTGTTTGACAATCTTGCCGATGCCCCGGACGAACTGAGTTTCCGCAAAGGAGACATAGTGACGGTCATCGAGCAAGACGTTGATGGACTTGTCGGCTGGTGGTTATGTTTGCTCCATGGCCGACAGGGAATTGTACCCGGTAACCGCCTAAAGGTTTTGCCCTCTTTTGATGCTGAAACAAACTTTGATAAATTGGGAAGTCAAGGCTCAATTTCGAATGACGATTTTACGAATAGCTTCGATACTTCGGATGGGGCAGTCAACCATGGCCCTGAATATGACACACTTCCTGCACCCGTAAAAGCGCAGCATGGACAAGTGTACGATTCGCCTTCTCCGAAAACTCTGAAGGATGTTTATACATCGGAAAGCAAATTACGTACTAATTTCCCGAGTTACTCTACGCCTTTGATGAACAGAAATGACCCAAATTTCATGTCGAATTACGATATGCCAAAGAAGTTTATTGGCTCTCAAAGTGACTATGATATCGTTCCAACGAGAAACATTGTGAAAAATTCAGATGTATTCTCGTCCCCGGGAGAGCTTTATGATGTACCAACAAATTCGGCCGTGTTAGCTGAAGAGCTGTATGATGTGCCATCGCGACGACCAACAATTGTACAGAAATCGTCAACGTCTCCAAGATCTTCTGTGACTAGCTTCCAGAATGTTCTTTCGGCATTTACTGCAATTCCTGATGAAACGGAACCTTCTGTGAATCTAACAGCATCACCCGTGTCTGAGCTGTATGACACGCCGAAGATTGCAAGAGATAATCCGCATGAATTGTATGACGTTCCACCAAGCACATTTTCTCGCCCTGAAACTAATCCTCAGAACTTCAATTTTAAGACTGGTACAAGTCAACTTTACGATGTGCCTTCAGGAAACAAAGCGCCAGCTTTATCTGCAGAGGATTTATACGATATACCCCCGTCAAGTAAAACTTCAATTACCTCGAGAGAAGAATCGAGTAAATTACCTCCGTCTAGTATTGGAAATCTTCCGAATTCTCGTGTGAATAGTTTTGATGGAAAGCAAGGAAGAATAACAACTAAAATTTCTGAAGACAAACAGATTCATGGTGACGACACTTACGACATACCGAAATCAATAAATGAATCGGAGTATCATCAAGAAATTTATGATATTCCTCCAAGGCCATCCGAAGAAATTTATGATATACCTCCAAGGCCATCCCAAGAAATTTACGATATCCCCCCACCGTCGTCTCAAGAAATTTATGATGTCCCTCCAGCGTCGTCTCAAGAAATTTATGATGTCCCCCCAGCGTCGTCTCAAGAAATTTACGACGAACCTCCTCGCAGGGGAAGTTTACGATCTAACGGAGAAGTAACCAGCGCAGCGTCGCACTCACAGTCAAACTCCGAAGGGCAAGAAATCTATGACGTACCACCACAGCAAAATGATTTTAATAACACTTCTTTTCAATCACAAGAAATATACGATGTTCCCCCAAGCCATGAAGAACTTTACGACGTGCCACCAAGCAGAGGGCTTCCGCAGCATGATGACACACACGACTATCCTTCTACCATGCATAATGATCAATCAAATGAATTTGATAACAGCTCCAGTTTGTACGATGTTCCAACGCATCATGACATTAACAAAGTAATGAGCGACATATCTCAATTCAAAACAACGAAACAGTCATTAATTAAGCCATACCAAAAACACCAGCGAGCACCCGCAGGGGTGGCTTCTAGAACGGTTTCTGGAAAATCACCTGATTTCGATGACGATGACTATGTTGATTATCAAGATATTTATGGCAAAGAACCTCCTTCTGAAGTAGTGAAAGAAATGGAAAAGGTAAATTTTTTCACCCCCGGAAGGGTAAATTATTCATTGACGAGTGACACGAAATTTTATGTGGTGATGATGGAGTGAGAGTAGACAAATCTTTGTAAATGAAAAACTTGATTTTGATCGTTGCGTTATTTGGTCATAAAACTTTATATTATTAGGGGAGAATGCAGGCGGAGCTGGTATTCATTATTTGTAGCTAAATTTAAAAATGGATTTTGCTCTCAGGAGTTACATTTTTGCATATTTTCAAAGTTTCCAAGATTCATTTTGAATATGCTGAATAAGATTCATTTTGAATATTACAATGTCAGTCAATCTTGGTGAATATTCAGGGTCAAGTTTAGTCTCATTGAGAGCAAGAATGTGAATCCCTAGGTCCTTAATTAGTAATTGAACCCCTTCAAAGTGACTACGTTGACCATTGACATTCAGGGATGCAATTACCATACCTTTTTGTATCCAAGATGCCGATAACAATCGCTAGACCTTTTAATAGTAATACAGGCGCCCTCCCTATTGGTATTATGGGACGGTGAAGTTATGTCGGCTCCAGCGGAGGCAGTACCACCTGACTTGGGTAGGGTGTCCTATATTTTGTGTCTTGGATTTCCTATTCGAAAAGATATTTTTTGGTCTGCAAAATGTTTCATCAAAAATTTTTATTTTGGCTCTACATATTATTTGGCTATAATTTGGGTTAAGTATTAATAAATAAGAGAACGGTTATAGAAAGATGTTAAAGACAGCAAAATTGCATCATAACATGCGCCATACTATCACATTTTTGGGTTCGCATTTTCATTCCATTATAGTTTTGGGTCAGTTCAAGATTTCCTTGGACACGCCCCCCCTATCCAAGGTAGATCGTACTGCCCCCCCCCCTGAGACCAGCTACCACCACCCGTACTTCACGTGCTCGTTATACTGTAAAACCAACCATTAGACAACTAATGATTGGATTTTGCAATTGCACTTAAGTTCAGCCCGCAATTTAGGCTTTGTCTCTTTTGAGAACGAGGTTCGTCAAAAAGCCCAATTTGTTGTTGTTGCTTAAATGCTATGAGTCGTATGTTAGAGCTATAACGATAACTTCGACGATTGTAGTAAATCTAGTTAACAGGCCCTTCCATTTTCTAGTGATCTTTTATCTACCCAAATAAACAATCCATCGGATTTTACAACTTATTATTAAACACTGCGGCGCTAAATCGAGTAACTACGTAATAAACATATATCTTTGTTCATTTCAGTCTCCAGACGCTGCGCACAGACCATCAAAACCTCTTCGGAAAAACTCTTCATTCGAACAGATAAATTTGTCAGCTGTGAAGGAGCTTAAACTGACACAAAAGCAAGCTTACGATCGTGTCAACAAATTGCACTTGGCAGTTAATACATCCGTGACCACTCTATTGTCTTACTCGAACGACGATTGGTTAGAACCAAGCCAATTGTTACACAACATTGAAATCATCAAAGACATTGCGAACAAGGTAAAGCTAGCTCTTCGTTTGCTCACTGAATTTGGCCTAGGCACTGTTGTGAATGCTAAGATATTAAATGTAACTTCTGACACGGAAAAGATAAAATCCGACCTCGAGCCACTTTTAGAGTGCTATTACAAAATAAAAGTATGTCTTTTACACCTTGAAGGGTGTAAGTGGATTGTGCCTGCTATTCGTGATAAGGAGAATGAAAAGTTTTTTGCTACCGTAAATGCTATTATGATACTGGCCGGACGTGTTCCTGAAGCATGCCGAAAGCTTACATCTACATTGCACTATTGCATCGGCAATCTTTTTCTGCCAGATGAAGCTGCCGACACGGATGAAGCCGGAACGCTGGCAGAAAGAATGGAACAATTAAGGTTGAAATCAGAAATAAGGAAAGCCCAAGAGAAGGTAAATATAGAAAAAGGCAAATTAAAATCAGGAGGAACTGTGGATGCTAAAAAGGTTCGAGAGATTCTGGAGTTGGATACGCAGCCACGCTCAACTTGGATTGACCATGGAGAGTTATCGCACGAAAAAGCAAATGGCGCTGACATGTCTCCTATGGAAATGAAACAAGAATTTCAAAGCAGAAGGCAAAAGGGGTACAACTCTACCCTTCCTAGGAGGCCGCCTGTTCCCCCAAAGCCAAATCTCCCCACTAATCGAAGATCAATGGCTGCTTTCATTCCTGACGATGAACCATCAAAAGCTCTGCATATCCCAAAAGCCGATACTCTTGTCACAGATTTTGTTTCTGAAGACGGTCGAAAGAAGTACGCATCAGACCCGGCACAGTCACCACTGGAGACTGAGCCAGCAAGGAGGCCCGAATGGGGCGGGAGCTGTCCACAACTGGACGATCACAGTACTTACGACACACCTCCTTCACAGTCAATGCTCAGAGCAACGTCAAGTGGCACCGCAGCATCATCAACATCAACCACTTCTTTCAATAATTCGTCGGATGATCTGGATGGGAATGCAAATTTCAACAAAATGGCGTCGGACACGAATCTCTACTCGCGTACAATGATCCAATCGCGTGTTACCGAGCCACCCCCGCAGCCGCATACACGATCTGTGTCGTTACCGTGGGACGATAATAAAATTACTACCCAGCAGACTAGAATCTCGCAACTTGATCACAGAGACTCTGAAGCGTTAGTATTTTTTTTACAGAGAGTCGAATCGCAAGTTTTGGTATTACGTAATGCCGTCCGAAATCTTACAGAATCGGTATCGAACAGTGAAGCACCGCAAATTTTCGTTTCGCACTCTAAATTCGTAATTTTGACTGCTCACAAAGTTGTTCATGCTGGCGAAGAGCTCAGTGCAAAATTAATGAACAACGAAGTGAAAATTAACATCAAGAGGTCGACAACGCGGCTGGCTGATTCGATTCGAGGCGTCGTTGCAGGCACTAAGCAAGCTGCATTAGATTATCCTAATCAAAATTCGTTAATGGACATGATGACGACGGTTTTGTCCGTTGGAGAGTCCGTAAGAGAGGTTCACAAGGAAGCCAAGCAAGCTTTAGAACTATAGAAGATCGCTGAAATACACCAGAAAGAGGGAATTATCTCTGTTATTTGCTGGATTTTTTGGTGTCTGTAAGGGTGTTCATATCTACTGGAGGAGGCATTTGTCTTATGATAACGTTTTAAAATCCGCTATTTCGTAGCCAACTTGCAGTATCAAACGTTTTCAAGTTATAGAGGCTCCAGGAGTCTACTATTTTGCTGCATTTTTCGTAATTTTTGGTCCTCAAAACAAGGTTTTTGTAAACACAGCTTTCAGTAATTATATACGAAAATCTTGATTTTCACATTTAAACAACTGCATTTGTCAGAAAAATGATCTCTGTCCTGAAAACCGCCTTTTCACATGAGTTAGACGACCACTATTGATAAAAATTGGGTATCTGTTATTTTCACTTTTCGGAATAAACATAGGACCATAAAAGTAACGTCACTTCAACATCCTTGTATCCTTGTCCCTCCAGTCCACCAGATATGTCATGGACAAAGTTTAATTTTGATTGTGAGTACCATGCAAATGTATAAATACACAGTCAATGGCGGCGCCAGGGAGAAACGATTTCACAAAACTGGGGGTTGGGGTGTTGCCAAAAACTAGGCAAAAGAAAAGGTTTACCCAGTTATTTTTATATCATTTGTCTTTTTGAAAAAATTTGCTGACTTTTGAGAAGCGGGATTGGGATATTCCCCCACCCCCTAGTCCCCCGCGTTGCGTCGTCATTGCCTGCTGTTGGCACTTATTTTTTGTAGGAAAAGATAGATTTAGTTTTAAGTTGTAATTTTTAACATTTTTGCATTGGAATTTGGAGTGGTTAATTTTAAAATTGATTGTTATGAGTTGAAAGGGATGAATTTATAATTTATGCAAATAAAGTCATAGAACTAAATTTAAGGGGAGGGGTACACCACAAGTGGGGTTTTCCCGTAACCCGCAAAGAAGCTGTTTTGTATTTAACCGAGCTGCGAGTTTATTTAAATTTTGGAACCAGCCAATCGCGTTACATAATTTTTATCACGTTTTTAAATAATGCGATTAGCCGTTGTAAACAAACCATCCCTTGTATGTTCTTAAAACCGAAAATTGTCATGTTCAGGCAACATAATTGTTGATGATTATTCGGCAGCGTATCATTTAGAAACAGGGGCAGAGTTTGGCTCGGTATAATGGGGGTGGGGCAAAACTCACTGAAACAAAATTTGGCCGACAAATTTTAAAAACAAAATTTAAAATACTGGTATTGTAAAATTGGCTGGCTAGAAATTCTTTTTAGGGCATGCCCCCTGCTATCCCAACAGACTCCACCACTGTCTACATACTACACAATATACACCCGGTAACTCAAACCATCATGGGACCCAGTGAGTTAGTTTGATATAAAGAATGTTTAAATTATGGAAGAACATTTCAGTACTGAAAGGTCGAACGGGAGATAGGAAATTGTTCGAGCTATCGCAGGTTCGAGTTGCCGAGGTTCTATTGTAGTCTTTTACCTCAGTACCCCTTCTTTGCGGGTAATTAGAATCCCTGCACACATTTGTTTTCTTTATGAATGGGAGAAATATTTTACAGGTAATAAGAATCTCTACACAAGTGATTTGTTTTATAAATGAAAAAAAGAAATATTTTGATTTCCCAATTATTTACTCTTTGATAAAATTTCAACAGTTGAACCCTATGTTATGTCAAACTCTGAAATGGAACGAAATTTTGTCGAAGACTTTTATTTTGTGCCCAATTTGCTTTGCAAGGTTTTACTTTATTGTTCCATTTTGTTTCAAAATTTAAAGGACGTTAAAAATCACATTTCTGAAGAAAATAAATGTTGGCAGAATCTAGTATTTGTTTTTATATAGTTTCTTTTGCAAAATGAAAACTTTGATAGCAGTTGTTTGTAAATTTGAAATAAAATTTATCTTAAAAGGCTCGCTTAATGATTAAGCACTATTCTACAGTTTTCCTGTGAATTATACACATGAAACCTGTTCAAGACAGATAATGCTCGAATTAGGGGGCAGTAATTCTATTTCATAAAAAAGCCTAAGGAGGGGAAATGAAAATTTGTTCGAAATAGCAAATGTTCGAGAACGGGCTATTGCATCGAGATAACGGATGTGAACTGTAATTCCTTCTGCCCATGTCCTGGATTTTAACACTGCGTTATGCTCTATCAAAGTTACACCGTTAAACCTTTCTAACTCCCGGTTTCCGGTTAGGTATGTCCTTGGAGACACACTCTTCCGCAGCGTTAAAAATGATAAATGAAATAACACCTGAATGGTGAATCGCAAAAATAAAAATTTAAGACCATAGTAAAAAATAAGGGTCTGGAATAAGTGGCGTGGGTGGAAACGTTTCTGAATCCTAATAAACACGGGAACTGGAATAGATGAGGTAGCTTCTTGGACAGCTTCTTGAATTGGTTATCTCGAATGCTCGCAATTTCTAAAAAAAAGTCTAATTCGAAATAGCGAGACTCAACTGTATGATTGATAAACACATCATTTCAGCATCAAATGTTTCGTTTCACTTTGATTTTTATCATGGATGTATCATAGGTGCTATATGGCAGCGAAACGAGGTTGCAATATGGGGCACGAATGACGTGGACTGCTCACCCTGTTTATTTATTGCAATACGCAGACGGAGCAGTTCTTATGTGGTATTTTTTGTATTAGATTTGTGAATAAAATTGTCATTATTTAAGCTGGAATTAAAAGCACTTAATTCGTATCTCATAAGCTTGTAGAAGTTTTACGATCAACACTGCATAATAGTTTTGGAACCATTTTTGTTCAGAAGATATAGTGTTACATTAATTGCTTCTTAAATTTTACGCTTTGAAAAAGTGTGTCGTCGATATTTTCAGAGATTTTGTTCATCATCAGATTTAGCGTGTACGATTTCTGTAAATCATTCGTTTATGATTGTTTTGTATCTGTTTTAATTCATTAGATGGTTTCACGGAGTTAATAAAAGTTCTGAATCGATGTACATCTTTTATTTGATCGAGATTTTCTGATTTCTGCTGGCAGTTAATGCTCTAGTAGCTAAGTGGTCCCCCTCCCCCACTCTCGCGACATTAATTGTATGGAACACAATGAAATTAAGAATTAACGGGGGCAGAGCGGTGGAAAAACGCATTTTTAACGTGGCCTCTCCCAGAGGAATGGGAACTTACCGATTAAATCAACAGTCTCAGACCAACTGAATACCACCAACTACGGTACCGCCAAATGCTAGGTAAATGACAAAAATAAGCACATCAACAACTAAAAGATTGGAATACTTATGATTTCGGACGGTGCACTTCTGTTTGAATATTTGTGTTTTCACATTTTTTTAAATCTATTATATTACCAAACTATCGTCAATTTATGACAACGTAATTGCCCAATTTTGTCTTAATTAATTGTCCGAAAAGGTTATGTCCGAGATTGTTGTCTGAAATTTTTGGAAGTTAATGTATGTTTTTTACAAAATGTACTCTCGAGTCCGGAAAAGATAGGGGTTTGGAATAAGTGGAAAATTTGGAATAGGTGGAAAATTTTCTGAATCCTAATAAACACGAGAACTGGAATAGATGAGGTAGGTGGACAGATTCCTGAATTGTTTTGATTGTAAATTGTGTGAAAAATTATTTAAAATGAAAAATACAACTCGAGTCACATCAAGAAAACACGATTTGACATGTTTCACATTTCAAGAAACTCAGTTTTAATACATTGAATTAGGATGTCTGGGTAGATTTCAAAAACTAATAGGTGGGGGACCTGAAATGAAGATGATATTTCCGAAAAATATTTCAAAAGCTGGTTGCTGTAGGTTCTCGCTGCACGATTTTCACCCTGATCTTGATTTCAGACAACAGAAATGTACATTTGTTTGCCTAATATGACGTATTTTATGGAGCGTTAGAGCCTAGTCCCTCATTCAAAAATTTTAGCTGGGAGGGCAGGCTGGAAAACGAAGGAGCAGTAAGGCATTATGGGAAATTTGAGAACGTGCATCAGATAAAAGAAATATTCTTTGGCAATGGCGGCTGTAGTTGAAGCAGAAAAGATGGAAGTTGAAGAATTTATCAGGTAGATATATATAATATGTTTTTGAATATCATTTGATTATCTTAAACTTAATAATCGTTATCTTATCTTGCAACGAAAAATATGATAGGTAATATATTTTATTATGATAAAAATATGACGATTGATGATATATATGAAATGGTAATTTTATGATGATGAATGCAACCAATGATAAACAATAAACTGATAGAATAATGATACTGATAACAATTTTCTATATTAACTCTTTTTTGTGCTTCTTTTTGTTGTTTTGTATGTTGTGTTGTTTCTCCTGCCTCCTCTTTCCTATATTTCTTTCTTTCTTCCAAAAGAATGTTTTATTTAGGCCAAAAAACACAAACTGTTTCTGCCTTACATTATTAATTGTTGCAAGGCCTCGACTCGACCAAATAAAATCGATTCAACATGATGGCAGTTGTATGTTAGCAGGAGCCTTTTTACCTTGATGAAACTTACCTTCAAAAAACATTAAAATCAAAATAAACTATATTATACAACAGGTCAGTAAAGTAGCCTTTTGTATTCTTCAAAGCAAAATTGATTATGCTTGAGTCTGAGCCAGTTTGCATTCTTTGCCATTCACAGAGAACATATTCTCTGCAAACAGAAGAGAGGCCTATTGTTTGTCTATTGTTTTCATTTGTGCACTTCTCAGCACAAAACAATGAATGCAGTCAGGAGCCTGAGCCTGTTTGGAAAGATAGTGTGGCATGTACAAAACCCTTGGGGACTGCACAATCGAATCTTCCACACAAAACATCAAAATGATGTTTTCAAATATTTCCTATGGTTTCTTGTGTTCATTGTTTTTTGTCATAATTTTGTAAAATTATGTAAAAGCGAATAGTTTTACAACATTGTGGATATGATGGTCACCAAATCATGTTTTTTACTGCTGATACCGTCACTGAATTTTCTGCAGAATCCAAAACATTTTATTCATCTTAGTTTCGTACTTTCTTGGCCGATTTTAATTATTCAAAAGACTTCGAATCAAGAATAAAATTTTTCAGAAACATAAATCAGGTGGCCCAAAAAAAGTTACGACATTTGAAAACTGCCCAAATTCGAATGTGTTACCAACCAGGTACATTTTCATGTTGCCATGGGCAAGAAGAGCTAAATTAATTGTAGCAATGTTAGATATTTCACTAGCACATTAAAAACGAGGTAATTTCGCCAGTTTAAAAGCGACCTGCTGTTGATGCACGGTATCAGTTGTTAGGATTAATTAATTAAGAACGTTTCGTTATTGCAAGTTGCCATCACTTTTGTGAGCAGATCCATATCGAGTAAATATTTCTTTATCTTTGATTAAAAATTTTGTTTTGAAGGAGCATCTCTAACTTCTACAGGAAGATTCTTCCATAGCTTTGCACCATAATGTCTTAAAGAATTTAATCCATATTGGGTAGTATTTTTGTGTATTAAGTGTATATC